>VNJV01020150.1:0-93296 GCA_008042635.1 Drosophila nikananu | reverse complement strand
GGGGGGGCTACCAAAGGTCAGGGGGGGGGACAGAATTGGGGGGAGGGTGTCGTTCCGAGGGCTTTGAGCCAGGAGCAACGCGCATTTCATATGCGTGTTTAGAGCCGGCCAGCAGCATAAGCCATAAAACTTATATTTCCAAATGGCCAGCGTCAAAAAAGAGCCAGGCACTGTGATTCGAAGAGAGAAATTACAGAAAAAAATTACTAAAAAAAATATTACAAATATATATTTTAGTAGGTAATAAATTTACAATGATATAGTATAAATATACACCTAAGTTTTTTTACAAAAACTTAAAACTATCACTGAATAATAATGAAGGATAACTTCGGGATTGTTTTATATTCAAATAAAATTTATCATATTATTTTTCTATTAATTCTATGATCGTTCCTAAGACAGTTCTATGGTATGGATGTATTCATCCTCCTTTTATAAAATGTAAACTGTGATCATTTAAAATCTCTTAGGGAAAGTTTTCTTAAAGCAATTATAGGATATGGATATTCTTATAAAATGTAAACTGTAATCATTAAAAATATCTATAAATCACAGTATATTAATATAAAAATGATTATAATATGATATTATTATGAATCTATGAATTATAATAAATATATATAGTATATTTATATATATAAATATATTTTTATATTAGTAAAGAAAGGGTGATGTAGATTTTGGATTATTTAATTGACAAAGTATCTTTATCCACCGGAATTCTTAATTCTTTTTAACTTAACTTGAAGTAGGTAAATAAAATTAAGAAAACCTGGAAAATATTATTATAAATAATTATAATTTTGGTAGTATCTAAATCACTGTGCCTCGCAGCATCGATGGCCCCGCAAATTGTTTGCGTTCTGCCTTCTGCTTGACTATTTTTCATTTTGCTAGTCGCCGAACCAGCGCTATGCCCCAACTCCTGCCCCTGCCCCTGGCCCCTGGAAAACCATTCCTCTTCCCGCCGCCACTGGCTGGATAGAATTTTCTTTTTGCTTGCCAGAACATTTTCCAATTTCATTTGCGTTCAGAACGCGGAATGTGAGCGCGAACGGGCTTTGGGCGCATTCATCATTGGCAGGGCGCCATCATCAGTTGCAGGCTGGGGCATCATCGCCATCATCATCGTCACCATCTCTCATCTCCCACTTCGCGTCTCCCTTCGGCACCAGCAGCAGGAGGAGCGGAAGGAGGAGCAGCATCATCGTGGCCACGGACAGCCAGTTGGCCGTTTGAAAAAGCAACATTTCAGCCATATTTTTCTTGCTTTCAATTTGGCGTATCGCGCTTTGGCCATTTTTCATACGGGCGCTTTGATGCGTAACCCCTGAAATCCCCCGCCTTGCCACGTATTCCCGGTTTTTGCCCTACAGATGATTTTTTTTTTTGTTTTTATCTCGGTCCTGGTCCTGGCCAAAACGCAAACGCATAAAACGCGTCCTTTGAGCGATTTGAAGTCAAGTGTAAAGAGCGTTTTTGCCAAAAACGATGGAGAA
This sequence comes from Drosophila nikananu, assembly GCA_008042635.1. Taxonomy (NCBI): domain Eukaryota; kingdom Metazoa; phylum Arthropoda; class Insecta; order Diptera; family Drosophilidae; genus Drosophila; species Drosophila nikananu. The sequence goes on along the minus strand of VNJV01020150.1, from coordinate 91,794 downwards.
CAACAAATTGGGCGAGCAGCGGCGAACGAGCAAAGTGTTTTCAAGTTTAATTTGAAAAATATTTGAATTTTGCGCATTTCTTGGGTCAGTGGTCAGTCATTAGTCAGTCATCCCCGCCGATTGGTGTGAATTCAGCTTATTAGCGGAGAAAGCTATCTCAATCGGGGTGGGAAAATCCCCTGCCGGCCCACAATTCCAGTCTGGGCAAATAGTTTAGTTTATATTGCCTGGGCATTAATGGCTCACATTCAAACAGAACTCAGAGCCCTTTTCACGGCACTTCCCCCTAGGTCCTTCGTCAGTTTGCCAACTCCAATCAGCCGCACAATCTCTGATTTCTGTGATTTCGTCGCAAACGTTTCAATATTTACACAAATTGCCTTCGTCCGAACGCGGACTCGCACTCAGATCGCATCTGTGCCGCCCGCCCCGTCGTTAACCGTACTTCATGGCCAATCTCCGATACTAAAAGTTGTCATTTCAATCTGTCTCCCGAAATGTGTGTGATACTCGGCCCATGGGAACGATTTCGAGGTTTGTTTAGTGCGGAATCAACGAGGCCAGAGACCCAGAGAGTGGTGGCTCTCAAAACCATTCTCGGAACCCTGGGTGGCATGAGCTCAGCCTGTGCAAGTTGTGGGAAAACTACACTCACTCCTGGTCCATGTGGATTTGCGGATTTAAGGCTAATCCCATTTCTAAATTAATTGTTGATCTGAGATTTTCGGGGTAATTTTTCAGTGTGCAATTTAAAGAGTAGCGCAAATTTGTCTAGTTCTTTGAGACCTAAAGCAAATCATTTTAAAAATTATTAAAAATTAAGTAATAATAAAGATATTTGTGTATTGCTTTTCTTTAAATTTGATTGATATTTTAGCAAAATGTCTGCACATTCTACATGATCGAATCTTTGGGTATTAACTGAATATAATATACACAATTTTTGTATTCATAAAACCACTTACAAAAGTTGAAAATTGACAATTATTTTCATATTCTAAAGGATTAAGAATATAAAAAAATATAATAGAATAAATTCTGCACAAATACCAATTCGAATTAACTGAATTGAATTTATTCAATAATTTACCAGTAAGTGGGCAATAAATTATATATTTTTTAGGATTATGAACATCATTTTGTATGAAAAGTTGATCAACTATTTAAGGGAAATCTGGAATGAGCTATAGAAAATACCTTAATTATCTGTAAATAAACCCGTTTTGAGAGGTCTCTAAGAGATATTTCTTTCCCCCAGTTGGTCACCACATTCCCCTGCCCTGGAAATCTTATGGCCCGGCGAACTGACCAACCAATTTTGGTACAATCGCCACCTCCTTCCCAGCAGTCTGCGAGCCACACACAACACACACATCCTATATTTGTATGGCCAATGGCCAGCCAGCTTTTATGGGGGACAAGCCAGCTTGAGGTCAGCATAAAAATGCAGAAGCATAAAAATACTGACCAAGAGTGAATAAACAATAAAAAAAAGAAGCAAAAATACCAAAGCAGCATCACTTTCGGCAGTAGTTTTCTGCTGTTCGCTGTGGTTGTTGCAGTTGCTTTTATTATTCCCACCGAGAACGACGGGATAACCAGAAAAAATACGAATACGAATGCGAATAGGAGTCTGAACACACACAGGATTCAGGATTCAGGATCCATCTCATACATATTCCGTGTACGTAGCCCGTTCGTTTAACTGTTGTTTTTATGCGCTGCAGACAAATATTTGCTTTCCGACAATAGTCATAAATACCAAAAGCTACATGCTCGGCATACTTAGAAATACTCCGGCACACACAACACACAGTACACACACAGCACACACAGCACACTACTGGCTGGCACACACACACGAGCGCCCCGGGGCGCAAATAGAAATCGAGGAAAGCAAATAGCGCACAGGATATGGTTTTTGGCAGCGCCAGGATAGTGGCAAAAGGAGCAGAGCTAAAATGCGATGCCAGCGAAAAATGCTAGCGACTCGATCCGAGTCGAGTGGCAAGCGCAAGGAGGGACTGTAGGAGCGCAGGTTGGCAGGATGGCGGCAGGATAACCGAAGGGTAGCCGACACAAAATGGCTGCGCAAAAAGCGGCAGCAGTCGCCAAAAATATTAGAAGGGAAAAAAGGGCAGCAGTAGTGGCCACATACACACATCCATGGCACACTATATCCACAGAAACAACACAGTAATGGTCATGGGGACATGCCAAAAGGTTTAACAGCCAACTGAGGGCCAAGGAGTAAGAGGATGTTTCACCACAGTGGAAGTTATCGGTGAAGAAAGCTGTATTCTTGGGCTACACTCTAGCTTTAGTTGGGTGCAACTTTATTATGAGTGTTTTATTAAATGCTTTAAATATTTTCAGACACTTTATTATAATATTCAAAATATTTTAAAGTTGTCGGGAAGGTAACACCATTACTTCTTTACTCTTAGGTTTATGCAGTAATTAAATACTTTTGAAAAGGTGATAAACCTTAATTACCTACTACCCTAGTATATGCTTAATCTTAAGTAAGTTGTACCCCAAATCCTTATTTAATTTTCTCCGAAATTCATTCTTAACATCGAGTGCTCACTGTATACGCCTTACAAGTTTCAATTTTGGCCAATTTTACTGTGCCGCAAAGCTCTGACCCGCGATTGGGATACACGAATTGGGAAATTGTGCAATGGCAAAGGCGGAAAGCTTATCCATGTGAAAAATCTGCGCCGCGTGTCCAGAGCACGCGCTCCTTGTTGTCCGTTGTTGCCTTTAACATATTACACCTTCGCGGAGAAGTGGAAACGCGGAGTGGAGAGGAGCTGACTGGCTGGCTGGTTGGCTGGCTGGCAAGGAAATAAACAAATAAACAGCGCTCACGTGCCTCGCTGGAGATTATCCGCGCATCACAAGCGCAACAGCAACAAACAAACTACCCGCGGCAGAGGATTGGGTCCCAGTTCCCGACACTCGTCCCATTCCCATTCCCACTCGCGCATTCCCTTTGTGCGGAGGACCTGTTTGACTTGCGAGGACCACACCCCGTTCCGTGTGCCTTTGACTGGAGAACTCCCCTCGCGGCTTTCCGCTTTTTGCGATGCTAATCTCGGCGAAATGTTACAAAATGTTTAACAATTAAGTAGCGACACGCGCTGCCACGCTTCGAGTGTGTGTGCTCATGGGAGTTTTTTTTTGTTTTTTATTGACAGATATCGCTTACAGATACGGATCCGGATCCTGAGCGACTGAAACAGATACAGATACAGATACGAGTAGGGGTAGGGCTATGGGTACGGATGCGGATGCGGCACTCGATGGCACGACACTTGACGATGATGGGCTGATGCCGATGTCGATGCTGATCGCAGCGATAAAAAATGCAGAGAGCTAATCAAGAGTTCAAGTTGCGCGGGTCTAACATGTGTAGTCCTCGAGGTCCTTGAGAACAAGTGCCCAGTCATCGAGGATGTGGGGAACATGGAGTAGGGATGGGGTGTAAATATACAAAATTGAATTTGTATGACAAATTAGAGAGAAATGATGTATTGAGGTTTACGATTTGAAATACCATACTACATAATAATTCAATCAAGAAATAAGTTGAGAATACGAAAGACGTCAACATGCGAATAGCCAGGAGTTGGTGAGAGAACCTTTCTGATTTTGGAACTGTAACCTAACCAAAATTATCATTGAAATGTTCAGAAACCTTTTTGAATACTTATCTGAATGCATTTGATTTCCTGACCCTTGCCGCTCTCCTTCAAAATTTGAATGGCATAAACTGGTGACAAAATGGTGACCCAATCTGAGTTCACACTTAATGCTTAACCTTCTTGTCCTGTGTGTTGATTTGTATGAAATACATATGAAAATATGTCGATACTAGTAGTCTGCAACAAATTAGTCAATTTTGAATTGTCAAGCAAATCGTTATTTACACATGAGTATTTCGAACAACTTTGTGGTTACATTTTAGCTGAAAGCATGGCTACCTGCTTGGAACGTTATTTTTGCCCAAACAAGCCTGTCTGCAGCACTGGCAGACGGGACACCTTCCACTATCCGGGTGGTGGTGGGACCTATTCCGGCTATTGGTCTTGCAACAAGCACCATGGCTGGGGCGTAAAGAAGACTGCAAACCGAACCTCCCGGGACTTTTCGGGTAAGAAAGAGCCTAAGGGGCAGCTCGTCTACGAGGGTCACTGGGTAATGAACAAGCGGCAGGGAGTCGGATCAATGTTACGCAAGCGTGGCACGGATATGCAGCTGATTTACTCGGGGAGATGGTACGACGACATGAAGTGCGGCGAGGGCAAGCAATTCTATCCGGATGGGTGCGTCTACTTCGGCCAATGGTTAAGAAACCGACGACATGGACTCGGCATTCAGTGGTTCAAAGATGGGAGGATCTATGCGGGCGAGTGGGAGACTGATTTCCGACACGGCCTGGGGGTCATGTTCTATGGTTCGTAGTAGAAAACTAATTTAATCGAAATCTCCCGTACAGTATGATTAAAAAACTAGCTAATGGCAACCGCTATGAAGGACACTTCGCACGTGGATATAAAAACGGTGAGGGTGTGTTCTATCATATGCACACCGGCCAAATCCAGAAGGGGATGTGGGAGAACGACAATGCAAAGGTGTCAGTGATGCAGGATGAACCCACAATACGATGCAATAACGGCGTGACTCCATATCCCATTCCCCGGAACTATCTTAAGTATCCGAACGAAATAATGCGGGAGTTATTTCAAAAGTACAAAGCAGCTGGCGATAAGCCCCATCGTAGATTCAATGACAAAGTTAGTCTTGACTTCGTGCATCATTACCGACATTATGCCTCATTCGAAGAGCGTTTCACCTCGCCGACAATTGTAGACCTCTATCCCAACGCCAAGTTAGTCTGCACCTGCGACTGTGAGCAGATTGCTAGAGCAGAAACCACCGTTAGTCAGATATAGCCATGTCTTTACGACGTAATTTTAAGAGAAAAATTAAATTTCATGTACCATGTTAAGTCCTGGGATATTTTTGGTAAGCATGCGCTCAGTATATATTGTTTATTAATTATTAAAATTCTATTTACTTTTCATATACATTAGCTTTTTCGTCTTTTCACTGTTGAAAAATTGCTACTTTGGAACTTTAAGCCGACAGAATGAGGTTTCCTCTAATGGCGGCTAAAATCCCTCCCCAACTCCGTTAACAAGATGGACTTGCCACGCCCAATACGAACCACCTACCCACCAAGCCCAAAAACTTATACTACATAAATTAGAGAAACAGGATTCTATAAATAAAGAAATAAGTAATTCACAGAAGATGTAAACGCTTTCTATTATCCTAACTAAATTAGTCTAGTTTGCACAAGAAACTATCCACTAATTTATTCCTTAGAGCAAACTCATTTAGCTTCTGAGGTCTATTCTATGTTATTTTTTGGGAGGCGTAAGACTATATTTTTTTTAATTTGAATTCTATTTAAAATAACCTCCACAAGTAGAGGTTGTTGCCTTCTTAACAAGAAATTTTGAAACCAAAAAACTGTCAAACTAGTGGCGCAGTCGCAGCAGAAATAAGACCAGTAAGGAATAAAAAAACACACGAAAAAAAGGATATGGAATACAAAAGGAGAAATGGGCGAGGACGACAAGGAAACGATAAAAGACCAACGACAAGCAGCAGGAGAAACGAAAACGACGACGACAAAGTGCGGGAAGTTTGCACAAGGACATTGCATGCACACCACATGCATGCACACAAGGATATGAGGACACACACAAGCAGGATACACAGGATCCGTTGGCACACAGATGCGAAAGCACTCGTAGAACCGCATGGCAGGCAAATGACACAAACAACGGCACGAAGCGAAACGAAACGAAGTGAACAGAAGCCAGTGAAAAAATCAACATGGCTTCGGTGGAAAAGCAGTTAAGCGGCGATGGCTTCCCATTTGTATGTGTGAGTGTTTGGCAGGACAACCAATTGAGGCTCCACTTGTCATGCACGTACGGACATGAAAAGAAACACGCACACACAGTCAGGCGTCCCCTGTCAATATGTCTGGTTACATTTCGGCATTACAGAAGGCCAGGATCCATCCTGGATCCTGGATTCAGCATCCATTCAGAGCCCCCAACCCCCCCATTGCCACCGCCGCCCCGTGGGCACTCCCCCAATGTCCACTTAGTGGACGCTTCACTGCGTCCAATGACAAACCAAATATGTTTCGTGGTTTTTACGCAAGACTCGTTTGCCGGCCATCGAGAGAGGATATATATGTACATATGTATGTATGTATGTACGTACAAACGATCTACACACAAAGAAAATATTGAAAGCAAAATTCTACAATTGGTTCTGTTTGAAAAGTATATGTTTTCATTTAAATATCATTCAGATATATATATTTATAATAAATTAAATAAATTATGAGCTAGTCAAAAGAGAGACTATATTTTTATCTTCTCAGCCAACAAAATATTGAAGGTAAACAAAATTATAAAACCTGTTTGACAGACAATAAGGTATACGAATTGTGTGTCGAAAACTATAAGTATATCCGGTCATAAGTTCTACGGAATATAGTAAAATATAAATAAATATTTGTTATATTTTCTTCCAGAAACATGTACAGCAGAAAATTCTTTGTTTAAGCTACTAAACCAATTTTCAAATTATGCCAGAACTTTCTAAAAATACAGGCAATATTATAATAAGTATTATAACTATTTATATTATATTAATAATATTATTTATATTTACATTGTAAATTTTATAATCTTTTATATGTTTCTATAAATTCAAAACTAGAAGAACTCTTCAAAAGATAAACCTAAAAGTAAGTTACTTTTATCAGTGCATGGAACACGCACTCGAAATCAATCAGGCTCTGTGTGCAGGACATGTTCCATGACCGCCCAGCCCGTCGGCATCATTCAGTCAATGTAAATGTAAATTTGCGCCTTTTTGTGACTTGCACTGTGACTGTGGTGGAGTGTGGACTCCAGGACACCAGGACACCAGGACACCGGGACTCCAGGACTCCGTGACTCCCGCACTCCGTACTCCGTACTCCGTACTCCAGTCGGGAGTCGTGACTGCCAGCGGTGATGAAGTGCACGCATTACGTCAGCGGGTACAAAGGAGATCACAGCGTTAGCCATTGTTGACATTTCATCGCTTGACCACCGGCCGGCTGACAAGGACAAGGACACACACACATATTTGCTCCTGCCACGGCCGCCACAAAAAGCTGCATGCTGCGTGCGGGCCGGGTTCCCTTTCATGGCCCCATTACCATCGTCATGGCTATCGCCACTGCAAGTGTTGCAAAGTTAATTACCAACTCGACTTCAGATTCGGCTAGTGCCGATGCAGCAGCCGTTGCAGCAGTCGCCGGATGTCAAAGGACACGTAAATTGCTGGCCATTTGTCTAGCGGATGTGGGTGGGATATTAAAACGGTTTCCAAGTTGCAAATCGAAGGATTATGTGATCCATTTGCCTGGACTTGTGGATAAACTTTACAGATTGATAAAGAAGATTTTGTATCTTATAGAAATATGTTACAAATTGGCAACATTATAATTTTTTTCATTAAAATGTAACTATCATATTTTAAAATAATAATATTAAAAAAGGAATTTAAAAAAAAAAAATGTAAGGGGCTACATCGTCAAAAATTGGCAAAGAATTTGATATCGAGTTTTGAATGCAGAAAATTTCTCCTAGAAAAACCAAGAAGAAAAAACCAAACCATACTGAAATCGGTTGAGTTTAAGCCAAGTTATGATCAAAAAACCCAAGAAAAGTTACCGATTTTTAAGCCCAAAATTCAACCATTTTTTTCCAAGAAAATGAAAGGGGTTACATCGTCAAAATTGTCAAAAATTGGCAAAAAATTATAAATCGAGTTTTGAATGCAGAAAAGTTCTCCTATAAAAACCGAGAAGAAAAAACCAAACCATACTGAAATCGGTTGAGTTTAAGCCAAGTTATGATCAAAAAACCCCTTAAAGTGCTATGTCTCCGTCACTGCGTTGCAAACTTCTGACTAAAATTATAACAAGTATAACAAGAAACAAAAGACTTAGCAGAGGAGTATTTTAGAATTGTTAAAGTTTTAGGCAAGTTTGGCTCTACATTAATTGTCCCAAATAAGTTCTGGGAAATACAGACCAACCTGATATATTATTACCAGAAAACACAAGCATCGCTTCCATGAATAACCGCACTCATTATTGTCGGTTCTGGAAGATGTTCAGATGCTAGAGCCAAAGCGAATTTAACTTTACAAGTCAAAGGACGAACGTCACACGTTTCGAAATGCTACACTTATTAAAATTCATGGGAGACCCAGAACTGGCAACGGAACGCCCTGCCAAGGCGGATGAGGATGCTCCACTAAGGACACTCCAGGCGCCCAGAAGCAGCCTCTCCTCACGAAGGAGGCTTCCTTAAACGTAAACAGAGTAGTTGCCTTGGCTCGACGCAAAGTAAACATAAATAAGAGCAAACGGAAGCTGGCAGAGGCTGCTCCGATTAGGTAAATACGAGGTGAGCGGTGGAGGAGCTTCAAAGGATTCGGCTGGCAAGACGTCTTAATGATGATGTCATGAATAAATTAGTCGGATGGAAACTACAATTCTGGCTCGGAGTTAAATCATCTCCACGTGGCGGGGCGGGATATGCAGAGGTGGAGAGAGATGTCGCCGCCTCAAGTTAATGACAAAAACGAAGTGAACCGCAAAAAGTGGCATTGCGGTTGGGCTGGAGGGCGTGGCAAGCCCAAGGCTCAAAAAATGTGGCACACGTGTGAAAATCCCCAGGATACACAACTATTCCATATAACCCGCCGAAGTTGCTTAAATTAAGTTGCAAATTATGCAAATGAAATGGGACGAAAAGGCCAAACTCCCTGCTCCTTCTCTTTGTGTTTCGACTTAAAAATACAAAAAATTAAAGGGGGAAGGTCCTGTTTGCAGGTGGCCACCGGTTTGGCGATGACATCGATTCGGCCACGCCCCCTCCGAAACGCTGACACCCCAAACTGGCAGGGTCGAAAATTAATTAGTTGCGCCTATTTTTGCGATCAATCATTCAATTTTCTGCGCCATAAAATCTCGCCGACAAAAAAGGAAACAACACTTTCCGCAAAACAAGGGCGCCACTTGTCCAACAATCTGCTAGCTACTCTGCTCTGCTGAGCCCTCCTTGTTGCAGCCTCATCGACCGCCCCCGAACGTGTCCTTACAGGTCCGTTCCGCACTGTTCCGCTGGAAACAGCCTCGTCATTTATGCGTTACGCTTTTTACGATGCGCGGCCTGCAACCACCCAGCAGCCTCGGACTTCGGGGTGGCTGTGTCACTGCGGATGGAGGAGGAGGATGAGGATGAGAGTTCGAGGCACGGCCACCAGGATGTAACTCTGGCTGAAAACGGGTTTGCCCGGCCAGGCAATCTGTCACCAGCGGAATAGTAATGAGCAAAAAGCCGATCACAATTGCCAATGCGATTGAACAAAGGCGAAAAAGTTTGTGAAACTTGTAGTTCGCTAATGTATGCCAAATTAAAAATACCAAACGAAATAAAAGCTAAAAGGTTTAGATAAATTGTTTAAAGAAGGAACTTCTTTATCAGTAAAAGTTAGCTATAACTTATTAAATTAATAATATGTATAAGAAACCCTAAGTTGTAAGATTAACCAAGGTGGGATTGGTGCTTCTCTTGATCATAAACTGTTTATACAAAACTTAATTCAAATGAATATATAATACAACATTCTGAGTATCGTTTGCAAAGACTCTGCATAAAAAAAATAGGATGTTGTATAAATTTAATTACTCAACTTATATTATATATCATATTTTCAGTTTAATTAAAGTGAAGCAATGATAAATTATCATTGTTTTTCGTAAACCAATGAGTAGTTATCGGTGTTCAAAAAATATTAATCCGAAAATAAACATGTTCTTAGAATTTAGAGACCTTTCTATTTGTTTATCTAAACATTAGGTTAACTTCGAATTCTAATGTAATATACATAAATTAAGACAGGATTATTTAGTAGCAAAGTTCACTGAGACTTTAAGTGATTAACTATAAAGTGAAGTCTCTAAACACCCATTAAACTCAAACCTTGACCAAGTGTAGTTATCCACACAAGTCTAGACAAAAGAGTATAAAAATGTAGAAATACCGCAGCGAGTGGAACCCACATACATACCCTTTGGTCGCAAATTGTTTTATATATAAAATAATTCGAAATATTCGAGGCCGCAGTGAAATTAGCCAAATTAACACCTTGCTAAGTCCAGGCCAGGCTTAGCCCGGCGAATAATTGAAATATTTTTTGCTCTAATAAAGGGACCCAAAGCTGGCTCGGGGGAATGGGATAAGCTGGAGTTGTGTGGCACATTTAAATGGATTCGCTGGGATGTGGGTGCATGGAAAAAGTTGACCTTTTGTGCCTCCCTTTTGGCCACTCGCTCAATTATGGCCAACTCGCCGCGGGATCCGACCGAACTTGGCAACAGCAGTCTATTTCGGGCAAATACTTTGGGCCATTTAAACAATTTCCATTAACAAATATGCGCAAATTGCCCAACGGCGGTTTAACAAATAAGTTGCGCAAAAAAAAAGAAATATTTGACAAAAATATTGGAGGCAGCACAAACCGAAATACTCGTACATGCTTAATATTTCTCAACCGAAATGCATGAAATATTTGTACAAATTATTTTTATGCACTTCATTAAATATTTCAGCAATTTGGGCGCCCGAAAGCGCTTCCAGCTGAATGTGAATCCGAATCCGGAGCCGGAGCTGGGAGCAGCCTGGCGCACTTTAATCAACCGTAAAATGTTGACCTTTTTTGTCCGGGCCGCAACATGTTGTCGAAATTTTTGGGAGCAGCGGTGGCAGCGGAGGGGGATTTCGGGTGGTGCGATGTGGTGGTGGTGGTGGTGTGGGTCAGGTTTTTTACTGGGTGGCGCGTGCGGTGAGCCTAATGGACCCAGGGTCTTGCACTAATAGTATGTACGAGGCCCGGGATTGGAGATACCGGATTGAGACGGCTTTCCCTGCATTTACATAATTTATGCCGCCGGGAGGAAGGAGTTCCGGGAAAGCCATATCTCACTTTATGACGTTGTCCTTCTCATAATTTCCACGTGCCGAGCGGCGAGTGACTTTGAGGTTTTATGGCCCAGACACAGGACAGTTTAAATGAAAAACCATTACAATGCGAAGAAACACTGGCCAGTTTCACACAGAGAATAGCATGTTTAACATTTATTTATGCGCATATAAATGCACGGGGCACTGGCACTTGGCTTTCATATTCAGTGGCCGAGCGCACATGCATTATTTATGCATTTATCCGAGCCGCAAAATTCATAAACATTTGTTGTGCAAATTTCCCTGCGATGTTTCTCACGCCCCTTTCCCAGTCCCCTCCCCACCCTTCGCTGCGGCTGCCACGCCCCCCTCACATCCTCATCTCTGGCGATTGCCAATAAATTCACATCAAAGGTCTTTATTTGTATTTGCTTAGCAGCGAGCTCCGAAAAGGATGCTCGCAGGACTCACAGCCAGCGGCCGGGCCTGAGCAAATATCATTTTCGTTTCAATTGAGCATCTCGGCTTAGGGCATTACCCGTCCCAGGACTCCGAGCAACACTCCCGTCATCGGCTAATCCCGGCTACGGCGATGCTCCTGCTGCCTGGCAACTAGAAAATCATTTAGCAGCAGCAGCAGCCCACAAGGAGGCTGCCTGGACGAGCACATCCTTCCAATGCGGCCGGCACGTGTCAATTGGGCAAACCTGGAGGCCCAAAATGCACAAGGAAAAAAATTTACTGGCTATGAATAATTCAGTAAGAATATAAAGCATCATATAAATTTCTATTCATAATTTTGATTGGTGAAAATATCCCTTGCTTTTTTATTATAAATGTTTTCTAGTTGAGATTATTGACTTATCCAAACGTTTTATAATTAAAGAAGTATTATTTGATAGCATTATTACATAACATTTCCTTTAAAGTCTTCTTTCAATTTATATTTAAGTGTTCCAGAAATTTTAATAATTTCTTTTAAACCCTAATAATCATTATACATTTTGAAAAATACTTACAATTGATTCTAAACCCACCTTCTTGTACATATTTACATTGGCTTTTCCTCTCTCCTGAATTTTCCATAATTAAACTCAAAAATCTGCATAGGCTCCCGAGTTTCTCTCAGTGCAGGGGTGACTGCGACCAGTATCAAAAAATAGTCTAACGCCCTGCATTGCAATGAACTCAACACTTGAGCCTCGGGACTGACAAAGTAACTCTCGGCTTAGTCGGATGACCGCCAATGGATTTTTAAATACCCGGCACACGCTCCTCGGGCTCCGGTGGGCGGCCAAAATTAAACGCCCTGCCGCCCCCAGGGCTGCCTGATGCCCAAATAAATAACTCAATTGTTTTGTTGACATTTTATTTGACACGTGACTTTGACTGGTTAAACACACGACCTGCCCCTCTGGCAGGTCGGAGCTTAATGCTTTGTTCTTTTTGCGGTTCATGTGGTGGTCGGTGTCGTTAAAGCGTCGTCGTCGGCGTCGTCGCCGGCAGCAATTAATCTGGAAGGTGTCCATTAAGGCGGCCACGCGTTCGCCGGCTGCGTGAAGGCGACCATGCAGGTAGGAAGGATATGGGAGGGAGGGGAGAATTAAGGGGGGGAGGTGGAAGTCCTGTGAATGGCCGTGTAATAGTGTCAATTTGGTATTTATGGCCCTTTGCCGACTGCCCCTTTCAGTGATTTGTGTGTCGCTCCTTAAAGCGAAAGAATCTCTGGCATACTTAAGAGGGGAGGCGGTTGTTACCCGAAGTAATTCTGGATAAATCCAAGGGTTTTTGTTTTTGTGAATTTAATCTAATGAATTTAACTAACTATACTTTTAGTACTATTACTAATTAATACATTTATTACCCCAATATTGTCGGTAAAGTAAAATCTGCACATATTCTGTATAGCTGTAATTTCATTTAAATATCTCTCTTGGGTAGATTGACAATCTTTAAGTTATTTGTATTTAAAAAATTTACGTACTCTTTAAGATCCTTTTTAGTTTAATTGAGTGATTGATTTTTAATTTACGAAATTTACAAAAGAATTCAAGTTATAAATATTACATTTTAATTGAAAGCCAGTTTCTGTTGGGGAAAAAAATGTTTGGTTAATTTGGAATTGGTAATTTTAAGTACAGAATTTAGTAGAAATTAAGGATACTGTTGAATTGAAACCAGTGATGTGATGTGGTTTTCTTTGAAGCCAAGAAAGGTGCTGAGTGATACATATATGTAAATTGGTGCAAAGTTTCCGGCAGGACTAATGCAAATTTCCTCAAAATAACAAGGCGGCAAAAAATTTGCATATGCCTCTGTGTAGACAGTGTACTTGTGAGCCGATGCCTCCTTCTGCAGCGGAAACGGAAGTACTCCCCCACACACACACACCGCATATGAGCAAGCAGACACACACATACCCCGAGCAAGGCCAAAAAATGTGCATGACTTGTTTAGTTTGAAAAAGTTTTGTCCGCCCGAGCCACCTATTTGCCCAAAGTCTTCGACTTGGTCCCACCCCTCCAGGCCCCCCCTTCGACATCCTGCAAGGACCTTTGACTTTCTTTTAAAACAATTTGGCTTTGTGTGTGCGTGGGCCTGTGTGCGTTCGTGTGGTTGCTGACACAAACCAAATTTTAAACAAAAGAAAGCTAAAAGCTGAAAGCTGAAAGCATTCGGCGCTGGCTGCTGCTGCTCGTGAGACAAACCAAGTTGGGCTGTTGGCTAACGGAAACCGCACTCACACACATATCTCGCACACACACACACACACTCCTATGAACGCGTATCCTTCCAGTGCTAAGTGACTCTTGGGCTTTGTTGTTCCTTTGAAGCAACGGCTAGCACACTGAAGTATATTGTTAACAGGATATATAATACACAAAATAAAGTTTTCAGCCAAAGTTACACAAAAGTATTTTACAAGTCCTCCTCGGCGCAGCTCCTTTCTGCCTCCTTGAATCCCCTAACACCGAGTTCCCTGGCACGGGATGCTGAAGATGGAAACGTGCATCACCTTTCAGTTGTTCTGTTCTGTGTGTTTGATTTTTGGTATTGTTTTACTTTTGTTGATTCTACGGCCTTGCCGCCGCCCGTAAGGGAAAAGTCGAGGGGTAGCGGTGGGGGAATTAAATAAAACAAAAAGAATATCTGGCTGCCTTTTCCACGTGGCCAGCGCATCGGTTTGGGGAATTTTCAAATTGAATGATGCAATTTCTTGTAGAATTTTCCGGTTTAGTTTGAGATTTTTTTGTGATATTTAAACTGATATTTAAAGGAAGTCTCGATGATCTACAAACTACTGTAAAATTGTTTACTTTCTAAATTTATTTTGGTGTAACTAGTTTTTAAGGAAGTGATACAATATTCAGATATGCATAACCTTTTATAATATACAGAAGTTCATTATTAATTATAATACCTTACTAAATTATTATAATATTATATATAAAATAAAACCTACACATATTTTTAAGCAATTTTGACTTATGATATTTTGTATGGTTACTTTTCCTTGAATTTTTGGAAACCCCCCAAAAGAGTTCCCCGGAATGGGGACAAATAGAGGACTTCCCGACAGGCACCCCATTTATCACGACCGAAAACGGGAGGCTACGGGGACTCCGGAAAACTAAGGGGAAACTCCGGCCGGAATTGGTGGAGGAATGGCAAAAAATAAACTGGGAACTGGCAACTGGCGACGAGTCAGCTGGCAAAAGCTTTACGAGTATTGAGGCATTCGTACGGGGCAAAAATAAATGTTTTCAAATGTTTGACGCGTACTGACAACAAATAAGCACATCCGAGTGGAACGGATGCGGGATGCGGGATGTCCTCCCATCCTTATTACCAATACACAGCCAGGCGCACGCACACACTCTTTTCGGCAAGTTCGTGTGCGTGTGTGTGTGCGTTTAATGTCTGTAATTTACCGTTAAGTAGACAAGTATTAATGGTAGAATACCAACGGAATGCGTAGCAGAACGCAGCTCCGCAAACATACAAAACAGGGCCATAAGAGTCACAGACAAGACGAGAGCAGTCAGCAGTCAACGGTCATGGAAGCCATGAAAAAGCAGCAGCAGTTGGATCACTGCAGGAAAATCTAGCTAGCTCTGGTCATAGAATATTCAAAATGTTATGTTCCTGAGAAATATAAAGTTTGTTATTAACAGGCTTCTCTGAAATTTACAGACTTTAAAATTACGTATACGCCATGTTGCCTTATTTGGGCTGTAAGAGTAGGTACATCAAGTTTCAGCTTCCTAACTTCATGTTTTTAGTTTTTTCCAAAAATGTTGGCATTTTACCCAATGTGCCATGGAGAAATATATACTCTTTTTTCAGTGTATAAAAGCATTGGCAAAAAACAAAATGGCGACGAGGACGAGGACAACATTCGTTTGACTTGACGCTGAAGTTACATGTTAACTGTGGCAGTGCCACCCCACGCAGTCAACCACCACCCACTCACCCACACCCCACACACCAACACACCCGCACACAAACACAAATAAGCAATTGTCATTGTGGCGCGCGCATGTTGCCTCCCCAGCAGAGATGTCAAAAAAAAAGCGAAGAACGAACAAAAAATGTTTAAGGAGCCAGGGAAGAGTAGGAAAAAAAGCGCCAAGAAATTCCAAAGAAAACTCAACTTTGGATTGTTGGCATTTTTGTTGTGTGCTTTGAATGCTGAGGAGGGGTTGGGCGTGTGTGTGTGTTTGGGGGGTGTGTGGGGGTTGTGTGCTGGATGGATGCTATTGGGAATTGGGGAACCGAGAGGCAGAAATACTTGAGCGTTAAAATAGAAGATAAGGCGAATGACAACAGAGAAAGAAAGAGCGACAGCGACGACAAAACAAACGCGCCATTTTCCCTGACGTTTCGCAATTTGACATTTTACGTGATTTTGGAACAGGACCGGGGCCAGGGCTATGTGACTTGCCATTTGCCGAAAAAAATTACAAACTGCCAAGCGGCGGCAGCGCTTATGTAATTGAGTTCGAAAGCGGCCAGCTCAACCACTGAAGCCAGTCCAAGAGGAGCAGGAGCAGGAGGAGGAGGAACCCGCCCAAGGAACAGAAACTGGGGCCGGAGTTGGAGCACATTTTTCACAATTCATTTCATTTAGCCGCGTTCGCCTGCGAGGCAACATTATTACAAAAAATATTGCTCGAAATAGAAGCAGCGGAAAAGAAAGAAAGCGGGCGGGAAAAATGGCAGCATAACTTAAGGCGCTTTCGCATGAGCACACAAAAAAAAATGGAACAAAATGGGGAAAAATGGAGGAAAGCGCTTTAAAAAAATATATAAAAATAAAAAAGGCGAGCGAGCAAATGCTGCAGAATAATTTCGTTTTTTGTTTACATTTGCGCTCCATCTCCGGAGAGCTCTGGCAACATTTCAAAGTCCTCGTTGTCGTCATCCCCGTCCTTATCCCCTTATCCCCCTCATCCCCGGCCACATCCTTGGTAGTGGATGTGACTAGACTAAGATGGATTAAGCCCCAAGTAGAGCACCCAAGCCATTATTCTCCGCCAGAACCGAGACCAAGACCGAGAACGAAACCCAGAGAGGAGCCAAAGAACTAAACAATTTTTCTTGATTTCACTTCAGCATTTCGCCATCTTCTACTCGTATTTTTTCACCAGCCAGCATCCATCCAGTTGGCCCTTCAGGCCACGGCTGCCTTTGTTTGTGTCTTCGAGCATTAGAAAATAATATTTTATTCGCCTCACTTGCGATTTTTCTTGTAGTGTTTTGCGCTTGGCTGCATATCCCCCGGATGTGTGTGTGTTCCCCGGCGAGTTGCAGAAGCGGAAGCGCCGCCATATTGTTGGAGTTGTTGATGTTGAAAAATGTTACATGCCAGAAATTGCTGGTTACCCACATGGAAATTACGTTGCATGTTTCATTGAGGAAGCTCACTCACCATTTCCCAGGCCAAGCTGCATCCAAATGGCTGTTGGATGTTGACTGTTGCCTGGCACTTTTTACATGACTTCCGAGGCATTTATCGTTCGCGTTCTTGGTCCCAGACTCTATATGCAGCCATCCGTTGGCTCAACTAACATATTTCCCCATCAATTGACGCATTGACATCATTTAGACGGAGACTACAAATTCGGTTATTGAATTGCATACTTTAAGACGCCTTTCTAGGGATTTTTAACAACTTTAGTCATTTTCGGAGCACTTTAAATACATTTCTTTATGTTCTTAAATATTTTCTGTGAATCCCTTTCAAACTGAACCCTTTTCATAGATTATCTAGTATATTTTTTTAAATTCATTACCATTTAATGGTGCACCTGCACCTGCACCTGCTGAAAGTTTCCGACTAATCCGCATGCCAACGTTTCGCTGGCAAGGAATTTGCTGCCGGGGAAAACATTTCGATCACATGTAGCCCTCATTTTGCAAATGATTTTGTTGTGCCGCATAGCTCGGTTAGTTGTAAGCCTTTTTGCATTTAATTTTCCAACTATGCATTGAAGCAAAAATTCGCAATATGCGCGTGAAAGCAGGGCCGCCACTCTCTCTCTCTCTCACCCGCCTCGTGGTGTAAGCCAACAAAAATCAATTTTATTTGAATTTAACAATTTAACCGTAAAACCACAGAAAGCATTTTAAACGCATTTTTAATAGACTCAAATATGTGTTGCATAAAACGCGGCTACCACTGGGCCTCGTGGGGGATACGCGGATGGGAAAAGTGGATCCATCAATGGCCACGCATCGACATCGATACTTTCGTTACTTCCGCCTCCGCCTGCCGCCATTTTGTTTTGTTTGTTACAAAATTTGCGCATTTACAAAGCGGATGGCAAAAAGCGTGTTGAAATATCGTTTTCCTTTCGAGTAACAGAAGCTTCCGCCCTGTTTTCCCCCGCTTTTCCGCACACTCGGAAAATGTCCGGAAAGGCAATGATTTTTGACTTTAAACATGGTGTTTTTAAAGGAATTTATAATTAACTAGATTTTGTATTTACAAGTTAGGACGATTCTTTAAAATTTACAATAACTCTGGAACTTTTAAAAAAAGCCGGTAATTGTTATTTTATATAATTAAGGTATATAAAATAATTATATAAAATTATATAAAATTTAATTTACAAATTATTGATGTATTTTTGGTGCTTTATCACCAATTTCCAACTAAAATAAGCTCATTTCTGCGCATGATTTTTATCAGTGTACGCTTGCATTTTATTTTGTTGATGAAAAATTAGTTTTTATCTATGCGATGTGTGTACTGTGTGTAGTGGGTGCGTTCCTGCTCGTGAGCGTTGTGTGTGTGTTCCTGTTTGCACATTGTCTGCATACTTTCGGCGCTGGCACAAAGTCGCGTCCTTTTTGTTTGGCAGCGAGTACGCGAACGGCAAATATTTGTGCAATAAAAAGTACTCACCTACGCACGCCACTAAGCGGCTTCCGCGAGCAGCTTAATAAGCGATTGATCTGTGGTTCGACATAGCATAGGGAGCTACTGGCAGATTCATTACTCTTCAACTATAGAATAATCGTAGTAGTTTGTGGGGGAGATTTCATTTACATTTCATTAGATTCCAGGAAGTTTAGTTTGTATTTAAGGATTTTGTCAATAGTCTTATGTAATATGATGATAGTGGTTAATATTTATCTTATTAAATATATCTGTCTTATTTGTTTATCAGCTTATTTTTGTCTTGTCGTTAACCTCTTTGAAAGTGTTGTGTTTTTATTTATTTTCCAAAATAAAATCGAAATATCTACCAGTTTACATCAATACCCATAAGAGTATTACCCTGTGAATATATTTTCTGTGCATCCTCATAAAAAGAGTGGGTCGAGGTCCAACCCCAACCCAAACTTCTCCCAACGGGTCACATTGTCCACACATGTTGCTCGACCCGAAACCATAACGCCAACTGACCATGATGTGAAAGTGCATAAAATACTTCAATGGCGTTGTTTCCGCTGACAATTGCACGTTGTGCGGTCACATAGAATAGAACATACTGCAAAGTAGTAGAAAAAACAGGATCATAAGGGGAGTCCTGTGTCTGCTTTGGCTTTTGTGCCCCTGTGTAGCCAGGGTAACCGATGAAATATCAAAAGCTTTGAGAGGCGTAACTATGGTTCACTTCTCCACGGCCACGTGCACCCATCTCTGGCTCCATTTCCATATCCTCGTTCCCTCATTCCCATTCACGAGCCGGGGAGGTGACGAAACTCGCCTTCTGCTTTGACAATTTCAACATAAATTTCGTCAATTTTTACTTGCGACAACTACGTTGGGGTTCTGCCGTAACATCTGCCGCCGTTTGCAGTTCAATGGAAACATATTGGGCTGGCTGCTGGGTCTGCGTCACTTCTATACGGATATAGCTACTATATAGTGGAAGGCACACAGCAGGAGCAGGACGAGACCATGTCAGCACAACGGGATGCAAGGGAGGCCATCGCCGGCTTTTAATTCCTGTCTAAGCCTGTTTTCCGTACAGGGTTTTCTTTTTGCATGAACATAGGCACAAAATTCATGATAAAAATATATTATATTTTAGAGATATAGATTAGTGAATTCAAACTCCAAATTTTTTATAATTATTTATAAAAGTATTTTAAAAATTCCATTTTTTAATGGGATCACCCTGTCTTGGCCGTAACGAGTACGCTTAATATGTAGCTCAAGTAGCGGCCAAGCAGGACAGAACGCTTCGAAAGGCGATGCCGTCATGATGGCAGTCAGGACAGGACAATGGCGGTGTAGAAGGAGCAGGAGCAGGAGCATCGGCAGCGGCAATCTAAGAAAATGCTACAAGCTTACACACTGACACTTTGACTGGCTGCGCTGCCGGACTTCTGTGCCATTTCCATTTCCTACGTGCCAGCAGGTGTGTGGCGGCCTGTCCTTGCCTCCTGGCCCAGATAGGATGGCGTACCATTTGGCGTACCGAAGGACGAGGCCACCCAGGGAGTCAGGAGGGGCCAGGGATACCAGAGTCACGGCAGTGCCACTGGAACAGGCACTCGCACTGGCACTGGCACTGGCGTCACGTGGTCACAACATAAAAACGTGATGAAATTTCACAAAAATAAAAGCTCTCACCCATACGGACCCATGGCCGACAAACGACTGCCCGAGTGACAACCAGAACGGCCCCAACAGCACTCAAAGGAATATTTTTGGACTGTATCAGGGGGGATTTTCATAGGTTTTCAACTAAAAATAACTCTCAATAAACCTCGGGAAAAAACTAAAGCACAAAAGCAATATATTTCAACAAAATTATACGAAATTTATCTTAAATTCGAAATGTTAAACAATCCCTTAAATATATGAATTCTACTTTTGAAGAGAGAGAATTTATATTATAATATATATTTATTTAATATAACATTATTAATTTAACTCTTGTAACTGAGTTTATTGGATATTATAAACAAATGCTTTTTTATAAGCAATATTAATATCATAACTTTTCAAAATATCGACAAGAAATCTGAGTTTCTCCCCGTGCATTTGGATATCGAATTGGGGGCGAGGTCTGGCCTTTTACGACCTGGGCTATGCGATTCCTTGACACGGCTAAATGCGCCGTAGTGGCGTAAATAAGTAGTAAAAAATTTATAGGATTTGCGTTTTTGGGGTTCGCACAACAGTTGCAGACGCACAACAACACAAGCGCGGGCAATTAATAAAAACCAAACAAACCAAAAAGAATCGGAGGCATCACTTGACTGCGCGGTTAAAGCCAAAGTTAAAGCTGCCCGACCGCGACATGATAAACAATTAGAAATGTCACATCGCCGGATGGAGGAGGACTTTGCCGGCAGCAGCCATAATAACGTAATCCCGTGGAAATCCCCGACCCATGAGCGCAGCTCATAAAAAGAAAAGGCCAAAGCCAAAGGCAGCCAACAAAATAGCAACAGCCAAACCGGAGATGGGAAAGAGTTCTTCTCTCCGGTTCGTCCATTTTTATAATCGCATTTTTATGATTAAGACGCATTTTATGGGATTTTAACTGCTATTATTTTCGCTTTTAACTGTCACAATAAAGTCAAACTTAAAGACAGCACACAGAGTTCCTTTGTTTATGCGACTCGGGAACGGGGGCCACGGGCTCGGCTCCCTCCGGTTCCTCGGAATAAAATGTCTTAAATCCAGACCATTCTCTGAGCTTGGGCAATGAAAAAGCTGAAAGAATAAAACGTAGAGGGAGAAACGGAAGGGAGACGGTTTCATCTTTTGCTGCGCAAAGTTGGTTATGCAGATTTTGAAAGAGATTCTTGCCGAGAATGCGTGCCTGATGCGTGATTAAATTATGCCCCGCATATTGAATGGAGGAGTATTGACCCCAGAAAAAGAATCAACACAGTCTGCCGAGTAATTAATTCTGTCACTAACGATTGGCCGTTTCTACAGCTCGGTTATTACAGTCTCCATAACAAAGAAGGGAGTTTTGAAGGAGTCGTGGGGAAAAGGGTATACGATGCACAAAGAAATATGTATAGTTGTCTGAGAATATTACAGAATTCTAAGGTAGTTAAATGGAACAAAAGTTGTTAAAGGAATTCCCAAATCTTATTTCTGTAACAAACAAAAATTGCATCTGATTGAAAGATAATTTTCTGAAAGGCATTTGTGACAAAAAGCGATTCAGTCACCAAATAATACCTTCATTTCTTATCCACCATAAAAGGTTTAAAACAGTTTATAAGATGACATTATTTTCAGTTCATTAGCAATAAAATACAGTAGAATCCGGTTATAACGACTCCGCTTGTAGCGTCCGACCGGTTATTACGACGAAAACTTGATGGCTTGGTTGGTCCCCATACAAACTTATATGAAAGGGCCTCCGCTTAGTACGTCTCCGCTTTTAGCGACGAACCGCTTATACCGACGAGATTTTTGACAATTCAACCGGTTATTGCGACGTGCCGGAAAAAAAACAGCGAAATAATGCCAATAAACTACAACCGACGGTGTCACCTACATCGATGATTCGATGTTTTTAAGAAAAAACGTCGATGTATTGATACCTCGCCAATGTTTTTTTCCGCTCTGGTGTGCAGACCTCATAGCCTATTCTCCGTTATATTTCTGTTTTTTCCAAGTAAAAAATGTATTTTAATTGCAATTTATTAAATTTGTCGTTTTGATTTAAAAAATAATTTGTTTTATTTTAAAAGCTATTACGAACATGGCAACCATAAAAAAAAAAACAAAAAAAATGTTTTTTTGCTCATCCGGTTTGTGCGTCTACCGGCTATAACGACGTAAAATCGTCGGTCCCTTGAAAGTCGTTATAACCGGATTCTACTGTATGTTGTTTTTTGAATTATATACCATGACTCAGATAGCAGAAATAGTTAATACAATTAAGCCTTAAATAAATTCTCAAATCCATATTAAAATATATAATTTTATCTGTATTTCTGTGAGCCCTACCCAAGACCCTAACAAGATCCTGGCAATTAATGCGTTCATCGAAAGGCCGTTTTATCTGCTGCGGTCGAAGCCAAAATGGCAAATAAATATTGTTGTTAAAATTGATGTGCACTTCGAAGCTGGCTGCTCCACATTAACGTTTATGGCTGGCCAGTAAAAAGAAAATCCAGCGGGGAAATCGCAATGGCCGGCGACTCAGTCAAAATGCGGCGATATGAACTCTTTTTTAATGAGGTGCTAAAAATGCCGTTATTGTTATGACAGCAAGGAGGCCATTTGACGACCGCACAGCTCAGAATCCGCCGGGGCATTAAAGCAAAGTTTTCCCTCAGGGATGCCAGGATCCGAAAAGCCAGGATGCGAACCGTTTAAGTTGTCTTTAAACATCGATTTGTAAATTGTTAAATGATTGCCGGCTAAATGCGCGTAGCTAATGCCTGAGATCCGGCATTCAGCCACCCCCCTGCTTAACCATTCTCGCCCCTTTCCATTTTTCCCTATATTTTCCCTTAGCCTTTCCGCTCAGTTTGGCAAGGGTTGTTTGATGAGTCTGCCGGGGTCTCGCATCGAATTCCAAACATTTTCTCGCAATGCGCTCGCATTTTTCCGAACGTTTGCGAGTTTGATTTTTGATATCGCATGCACATGTATTCACAACTGTGGGTGGGGGGTTAAGCGGTATACCGGCCCGGGGCGTCACTGCCTCCACCCCACCACCCATCAGCCGGAAAGCCAGCTCCTTGGGCGACGCGACCCCAAGGGGCACTTCAAGTCGAGGGGCGGAAGCGGCCATTGAATATTCAAGACGCTGAGATGGGGCCAGCGCCTTGTTTCATTGGCGGTTTTTATGAAACTTTGGCAGCCATTTAGAAAAATGTTGTCCGGCAAAAAAAAAAGGAGGAAAATTGAACTTGCCATTTGGTCGCGCTTTTGCTCCCTGTTTTTCCCAGCGCTTTTCCTGACACGCATAACACTTTGCAGCGGCAGCAGCAGTTGGCAAACAAATTTGAATTTATATTAATTTATTAGCATAGAAAAAGCGCAGCCTTAAGCCGGATTCGGAGAGCCGAAATCCGGACTCGAATCGCCGCAGTTGACACAAAAAGTTTGGCCAACGGCCAGTGTAATGAAAATGAAAAGTAATTCCAGAATTTTTAGCAATGAACTTGCTAATTTGAAATGTAAATTGCCGTGCTAAGCGGCGGACAATAAAAGAAGGCAGGAAAAATCGTCACACGCAGCAAAATTCGACTTTTCTTTGGGAAAATTAAAAACATATAATTTTAAAAATATAGGAAAATGGCAATTAAGTCTCTATACTTAATCAAAAGTATACAAAACTTTATTTTAAAATCCTTTAAAATTGTTACAAGTTAATTCAAGGAACTTAAACTTGATTCAATTTATTTTGAGGTATATTTTAGCTTTAAACTAAATTAACTAAAGTTCAAAATTTTGTTCCTACCAAAATTGTCAAATTGAGATGAACATTTTCGTAAGAGAAGTAACTAACATTAAGTTTTCTTTAGTTAAAATTCTGGTTAACCATAGGATAAAATAATATTATGTAAAGGTTTGTTATATAGATTTTTATATAGCTGATTGCAATATTAATTTTGATATATTACTAACCAATTGTTTATAATTATAAACAACTTATATTTGATTTAAACAATTTATAATAATTATTTACAATATTTCCTAGAATTAAATTATTTTCGCAGTGCAAGCGGCAAATGAATGTTTGACGAAACGGACGCCTTTCGGCACATTTATTAATACGCGCATTTCTCACGTCGGATTTGCATGAAGCTGGGTCCTTGGGGGAGCCCAAAGCTGCGACTTCATTTTGCGTTTTAAGTGGTCCCCAAAAATATGCAGCACTTGTGTGAAATATGCGCCACAAAGCCAAAGTGCCAGCTATGCAAAATTATGCTAATGCCAGGTGGGTTCCCATGGTCTGTTCAGGATGCTTGGTTCCGAGTTTTTGGGGGGGCCGGGGGTAAATTTGGCCAAATGTCAACCGTTTTTGGCAACAGCATGCAGTTAGCTGAACTGCTAACCCCCAGGTGCAAAGGCCACGAACTTTAACACGCCCATTTGCACTTTAAAGCCCTCTGCCCTGCCACACCTCCGGGGGCGCTCTGGGCTTGGGCTTGGGCTTGAGGTTGGGGATTTTCCATTTCCCATTTTACCCCGGCTTTCCTCACTCATAAAATGCGCATTAAACACACGCAGCTCGAAACTGTTGCCGGCTTGGCCAAATCCAAAGGATTTAGTTACGCCGCAGGAGGCGGTTACTTCACGTCTATTGCGCCATCTTTGCATACGCCACACGGTACTGGGGGTCTAACCAGACACACACACACACACACATAGAGGGGCACAAAGGCCACCCAGCACACCCCCAAGCACACTCGCACAACCTTTGCACCCCAGCTGGTAACATCAATGGCTTTTTCATCCATCAAACATGGCGTCAAACGTCACGGGCTGCGAGCGCAAAAAGGCGAGCTATTGTCGTCTAATACCGCAGCGACAGCCCGGCATCCCAGCAACCTGACGGCCACCGAACCCAGAGTCCCTGAATCCCAGAGTCCTGAGTCCCAGAGTCCTGAGTCCTGAGTCCCTGAGTCCCGAACCCAAACCAAACCCAGCCAAACCAAACCGTAACTCTGGTCCCAAGCTCCCGGCAGACCGCACCCCATGCATCACATCACTTCCGCTGCCTGCTGACTGCTGGTAGTTGCCACTGAGAAAAATTACTTTAATTACAAGAAATAATTTAACAAAAAAGAATAATAAAAATAATTAATAAATAGAATTTAATGCTGTAATAAGGGAAGAACGGTAGCTTGTCAGATTTAAGAGTAGTTGTTAATTTTTAAGCAACTTTGCTTATGGGTTCTTCTAAATAAATACAAAGGACTTCAAATCATTTAAATATATACTGACAAATATAAAGTTTTCAAAGGTAATACTTTTAAAATATTCAACAAACATTTTAAATATGAAATCTACTGGAAATAATTCTAAACTATTTTGATTAGAACCAATAATAGTTTAATCAGATACAAACTTTTATTTATTTCAAAGAAAAGTTCATCTTATTTGCATCTAAGTTGTCTCCAACTAGGCTTCTAAACCATGTTTAAATTGTTATTAATAAGAAAATGAATACCTTTGAATATTATAAATCCAAATCAATCAAAATGTCTTCTTTAAAATTTGAAAGCATTTAAAAACTTACCCATTCATGTAACATTTTCTGCGAGTGCATGGAATGGGTGCGGCTGCCACCGCCGTGGGCCACATAATCTTGCCAGCTTTATGTGTGCTGATGACTTGCTGAGCCTCAAAGATGGAGCTGCGCGGAGGAGAGCAGGAGGAGCTGTGGCCCGGACATGGCTGCACCGGCGTGCTCGGCGGCGCTGCTCCCAAAGTGCTGACTCGGATTTTGTGCCTGGCCGGATTTTTGCCCCCCTTCGTTCGGGCCACTCCCGCTGCTGCTGCCGTTGGCTCAGCATGTTGCTGGCGTCTAAATACATGGACACACACACACCGCCACTTGCATAAGCATAGACATTCATATAATGCTTGTAATATTTGCGCTTAGCCTTTGGGGGGGATTCGCTGGGAATCGTTTTTAGCTCCCTGCCAAGTCCGCCGCCACCCAATGACCGGGGGCTGGCTCCAAGAGTGTCCTTGGGGCTGGCTGGCGCTTCAGTCGAGTTCAAAATGTTTATTTTGTTGTCCTTAGGTTAGTCGTTTGCTCATTTTCCACCCTGCCTCCGCCCCTTGGAGCTTGTTTGCAGAAATGTTCGCTCGCATGTACAGAAGTTGAATGGATGTGGATATGGATGTGCATTGCTTTTTTCCCTGCCCCTGCTGCTTGTGTGCTATTTGATTTGAACTGTTTGCATTTTGCGCTGTTTACATTTCTCAGGAATATCTAGCCCGTGCCTCTGGTAAATATCCTTGATCCATTTGCAAACAGTAGCCAGCCAGCCAGGCAGCCCCTTTAAAGTTTCTTTTCGGATCAAGTGCGTCCTTGGATATTAGTCAGAGCTCAGGTTCAGCATTTAAATACTTTATATTTCTTTCGTTTCAGAGAACTTTGGGGATATTTACAGTATCAGAAAGATTATTTTCTGATAGAAAAAAGTCAGGTTAACGGTTGCCACTTCAAATATTCGTATAATATTAGGTATTCCTTAACAATTAGTTCTTCTTAGTATCTTCCCCATTTCCCTTCACATTCTATTAAATACCTTGGCATTTTTCCTGGCAATTTCCTTACTTTTTACTCGGCCAAAAGCACGCCCAGTATTAAGCAGATTTTCACAATAAATCTCCTTTAAGAGCCCACATTCCCTGGAATCACTGCCCGGACACCACAATGGAAAAGGCGCAATCAGCAAACAGTTTTCAGCTGAAAAGATTTGAATGTCCGTCATAGCCAAATGCCGTGTAATATGAAAAGAGTGAGCCACATAAAAGGAGCACAATGCTGACGCCTGATTCTGATGCCGAAAGCTTCGTCCTGCCTTCCTGACTATCCTGACGATGATGAGCGCAGCGCAGCGCACAAAACGATGATGCACAAATCCCTTAAGAGCGGATTTGGAATTTCTGCGAGATGGTGGAAGCTGGAGATGCCGGCAGCTTCCCCGACACAAAGGCGGCTTAGTCCGATTGGGGGGGGGGACGACAGGCTTTAAAGTATTGTGAAATAGATGCCAACTCAGATCCGTGTAAGCCGCCTGCTGCGAGCCAGCGGGATCCCATTTCGACTGGAATCCCAGTGTTCCCTGTTCCCTGTTCCCAATACGGCGCGATATCATTGAGGAGGCGTTGCTCGGAGGAAGTCCTGTATTTGTAGTGCAGCCAAACTATTTGTTTTAACCCGCTGTGCCCGACTGTGAGCGAAATGTCCACCATTCCGGGCTATCTGCTTTCAGCCAGCTCCGTAATGGTTATTGGAAACACAGCCGAAAATGGCCGTCAAATATTGACTCGTCCTGGCAGCGAGTTTATTTTAGTGAGCAAGTGCACTTTAAGAAATTTAGTGAAGCTTACTATTATATTTTGATTCAGCTTTCTAAATAAGAAAATGTATTAAATTGTTTTTATGATAAGGAGACTGTTTTAACCCTTTGAATATGTTTCCTAATAAACAAGGGAAACTGTTTTTAAACCATTTGAAAGCTGAAGTCTAGGCATGCAGTTACTCTTTTATGATATTTCAACAATAATTCATTGGTAATGTTTTAAATCTGCATATATAGATTTTCGATAAAGTTTTTTATTAACTTCAAGCTAAAGGCAATTGCAAATTCTCACAATTCCTCTAGTTAAACACTGACAACAGTTGACTGAGATTAACTGAACCCTTGGGTTTATAAAAATAGGCTCAAAGATTATTGTGTCACTCCGACCTGGTCTTTTTTTGCACACTGTACCGGGAACACACACACACAACACCCTTCCAGCTTTTGCCCATCTCTTTTCCCTCGGCGTTGTACTGTCAGCCATGAACTTTTATTACGCCTTGAGGTAAATTGTTTTATTTATTTTTTAGGCCTGTCGCCAGGACGCTGGCGGCGCTGGGTCCCAGTCCCTGGTCCTGGTCAACGCATAATTCAGCGTTACTTTGTTACCACCACCCACTGGGCATACAGCATTCGCATCCGCATTCGCATCCGCATCCGTATCCGCAATCGCATCCACATCCCTTCGGGGCCAACGGCCAACGAAAAATCGCAACAATTTGTAATGCCAAATATTTTATTCATTCTGCGTTTGCCGAGCGCCTGGGCCTCCTTGGGCCACATATAAATAAATACATATTTGTGTATTATTTTTTATCCCCGTCAGTCCGATTGGCTCAACAGGTCAGAGCAGCGGGAGACTCAGCTCCTCGCGGGTTGTGTCCGCATGTGAGGACATTTATGGGGCGGCTTTTCCTGCATACAAATGCAGCTCTCCAGTTTTTTTCCTTGTTCCTCCTCTGGAAAAGCGGAAAAGCCGATTCGCATACATTTATCACGTCGTTAGTGGTGCAGGGAATGTATTTACGGTATGAATTCGCAATTTGTTCGTATCAATTGGTTGTAATCTTCCTGTTGCGAGGTGGTTAAATAAATTATAGCTCCCGATTGCTTTTAATAACAAAAAAATGGGAAACATATTTTAAAGCCGATTATCTTTGCTTTACTTAAAAAGGTAAAACTGTATACTACTTTATAATTTATGGAGAGCAAAATATTTCTGAATTAACATGTAGAAAATAACAAATAAGTGTAATAAGTTGATCATATTTATCTAAAATTGTACTAAAATTTAAGAAGCAATTCAGCACAAGGCAATTTTTTTAAATATTTGCTCAAAGATAAATTTAGATAAATATTCAATATTCTTTAAATATTTACCCCTATTTAAATATAATTTTAAGCCTTTTGAATTACAATCATAAGTTTAAAAATCAACAGTATCGTGTTAAGTTTATTGTTTAAAACCAAAATTGCAAAAGTGCAGCATTCAGACAGAAACAAATGCAGAATTAATCCCTTTGTCTAGTGCCAGAATTAGAGCCAAAAACAGGCATTCAGTTATCGGCTCGTAAATCAGTTTTCGGCCTTTGTGTGGCATTGCATTTGTCGGAAAAGCGAAACTTCATAAACGCATCGACGGGCTGGCAATGCGAACGTAATGAACTCGAATCGAGGGCGGCGGGCAATTTGTCTATTATGGCGCATTGATTAGCGCCCTCGGCCCCCCAATACCCGGTTCACAGTTCGGGGTTCACACTTGCGGGTCACCAGGGCCCCACACCAGAGCACACACCCCTCTCGTGCCCCCCGCACGAATGCAAGCAATGCCACACATGTCGTGTTTAATTAACCCCGAACAATTTCAGTAGCCGCCGCACGCCGCCAAAGTCCCGCCGCCGCCGTTCGCACATGCATTTCCGCAGCGCCGCATCTCCGCCTCCTTGTGGCACTTCCCTATGCATCCTGCATATTCATTCAAACAAAAGGCACGCGCATAATTCCCCTACGTCTGTATAGTGGCTGTACTCCGAGTTCCGACTGGCGGACTCTCCGCTCCGATGAGGCAGCACAGTGACCCAAATTAATCTTAGTCTTTGGCAGCAGCCAAGTGCAAGTGTCGAGCGGTATGCGAACCCAGCGCCCCTGACAGACGATGACATCGGGCGGAGAGGGGGTTCCTTCGATAGGGATCGAGGAGTGGCAGAGGGTGCCCGGGGAAGACGCAAGCCGCCCTTGAGTTGCCATGTCGAGGCTGCAAGCAGACAAAGTGCCAAAAGTTTCGTCGCGGCAGCGAAGGAGGTGGATGTGTCAGGCCAGGTTTTGCTCTATTTTGGAATTTACAAAATCCCAGGGCAGACCCAGAAACAGAACAAATATTTCAACAGATGTCCAGCCAACAATCCCTGCAGTCAGCAGCATTTTAATTCCATGACAGAATTTATTTTTAATTTGTTTTTCCGAGTTGAATTAAGCTAAAAATACTAATGTTATTTTGTATTGTTTAAAATATCACATTCCCCTTTCTTAAGTATTTTTTTCTGCTAATCTATGAGCAAACTTTATATTTCCAAATTTTTAACACATAAGCCGAACTAAGTATTAAATACTCATCACCCTTAGGACACAATAGCTTTATAATAAATTAGCCAATCGAGAAAATATACTTGTTTTTCTGATCAAGAACACCAAAAGAGTTGATTTATCCATCTGAAAATCTCATACAACCAACAGAAACCAAATTTTGCTATAATTATTTTCCACTTAAAATCTTTTTTTGCAACATCTACATATAGGACTTGTCATTAAAACTGTATTTTACTTTATTATTAGCAACCCAAAGAACGTACCTATGCACCCAAAATAAACATAATCCACACACCATTATTAATTTATTAGCAATCTATTTATAAACCTTGTGAAAAATCCACAGGGCAATGTAATCCCAAAGCGCACAGTTTTGTTATCCAAAAGGATCAAGTATTTAATGTGGCTTTATTGTACTTTAAATTCCCAGCACATCGCCGTGTTTCGTGTAGCCGATTATGAATCGCAAAGATTACCGCACATAATTATTATCATCATCGGGGAGAGGAAAAGCAGGGAGCTGCGAAAGGTGGCTGGCAGTTAAATGGTCCGCCCGCACACTAATTGTGAGTAACACGTTCGCGTTTACGAAACTTTCCGGGAATTTTCGTCGGAAAACAGCCGACCCAAGGGGCCAGGAGCCAGGAGCCAGGAGCCAGAGCCAGAAGGCCGGAGTTTCGGCCAGACAAGTCCTCATCTGGCAACTCGCAGCTAGACATGCAGTCACCCGGCAAGTGCTTAGACATTAAAGTTTGGCGCGTTCGCTTAATAGACCAGAAATTTTGTATGGGCCAAGTTTAAAGGGTCGCCGTCGTCATTAACAGGACGCTTCTAGCCCACTCCCAGCCCAGGCTCCTCTAATTAAAGCCGAGTAACCTTTAATTTTAGTCCATTCTATTCTATGGCATCGAAAATCAATAAATTTAAAATGTACAAGCGAATAAAATCGTAGCCATCGGGGGGGCGAAAGGCAATGAAGGAAAAAAGAAAACAAAATTCCAGCCATTGAGATGATAGGGCGGCCAGCGAGTCCCTTTTGGGGGATGTTGTTGCTGAGGCGACAAAGCAAGCAAGGAATCGCCGAGCCAAACATCCTTTTGTCAATACAAAATACGTAGAGTACAACAAAACAAATAAAAGCGCCCGAACGAGCCCCACGAGCAAAGACAAAGACAAAAGTCAGGAGTGCAAAAACAAAGGCAAAACAACTCGGTAGCGCCCACAGGACTCGCCGGCGACTCGCAGGATACGAAGACCTCCAACGCATGCGCTTAAAAGCTGGGGAAGCCAAATGGCTGGCTCTCAACCATGGCCAAAGGAGGGAGCGGGACTCACGGGAAACGCTCCCCAAATGGCTAAAATGGCGCACACGCACACAGAAACACGTTGGCCATTTCCATTTCTCCTCCAAAATGGAGAGAATTTCCTCGCCAGCAGCCAGCAGGCAGCAGCAGATGCCTGTGCATTTGCTGAAGAAGAGCAAATGATTTTTAACAAATTTCATTAACATCAGAGGTCCGTAATCATTCAAGCATCGCGTTTCGTAACAGGGCCAGGTCAGAGGAGTCCGAGATACTGGCCGCCACAACGCAGATCCCAACTGCAATCACGGCCAGCGTCCGAGTCCGCAATGTGCCTCTCGCCGCACAGTTGTTGCCAAGGCATTCGCCGAGACACCTAGGAAAGCCCGTGCAAAACGTTCGCGAAAATTATGTAAAGTTTGTGAACGTGAATTTATATATATCTACATATATATATTGCCTTTTGAAAAGCGAATGATTCCAATATGATCGACGAGCAGCATCCCATGCAGATCGGAATGTGTAAGTATCGAGGCAGCCGGGGATTGTGATTTTTGCTAGGGACACGCAGAAGCCGTCGGCTTTTCCATGGCCCAACAGTAATAAAAGCCGACGGCATTTTCTATATCAAGAAAATATTTGAAAAACTTGGTAGACTATACAAAATGATGGCTAGTTTATTATTTTAAGTGAAATAATAGTAAAGTTGGGGTCCCTAAATTATAATTACTTACCAGAGTAAGTATCTTCTGAAGAAGAGTGCGGTTAATATTCACTTGGGTAATGATTTTACATTCCATTCATCAAATATATGGTTAAAGTTTAATAAACAAAATTGGATTACAGTTCTTAAAAAATATTCTGTTTGGAATGAAGTAGTTTTATTGTTTTATTAATGAAATCTAAACATAATATCTATTGGAAATAAGAATTTAGAAGAAATATAGCACGTATTAACTAAACATCTAAACAGGGCATTAAGTAAAAATCTTTACAAGGCTTAAGTTAGGGGTTCTAAGACATACATTTTTAATTAATTATACTTCTTTTAGCTAGATTTTTCTATGAAAAAGTCTTCTTAATATTAAAATAAATTGCATTAACTATTCAAAGATTAGTACTTGCAAGAGTTCAAGACTTTATTCAGTAAGCAAACTATCAAGGGGTTAAACAAAGCGTAAATATTTTTAACTCTTCTGTTAACGGCTGTTAAATTCACTTGAACCGACAAAGAATCATTGCAATCAATTTCGTTTTTAATAATTACAAGTTAGGAATGTTAAAATCTATAATTGTATCACTTCAATTGAATTCTTCTATGGCAGACATAGACAAAACCCAATAGTGTCAAGTATGCATAGGAACACACGCCTCCAATCCAATTCAAGCCGGAAACACTCCACTTGAACTGGCTGCAGGCCAGTGAAAATTTCAACATATTTTCCAGTGCAAAGCAAATTTTGACTTCTGTCAGAGATTAGGCCAAAACAAAGCATTTACGCTGCGATTGCTGGCACAACAAAACGGCACCATAACTTCATTGTGCGCCCAAATCCGATTAAATAAAACGCTGTCAGTTGCTGCCGCGGAGTGCTGCTGCCAACTGACAGCGGATTGTGACTCGGAACGGCGGCAGCACACAGCATCCTGGCAGAGCGGCAGCCGGGCATCCCAGCATCCTGGCAAGGGTTTCCGCCGACTGCCAACATATGCCGCCAGCCGCTGAAACCGACGCGTCGTGAGCCCGCGGTCCCTCATCCCCTTCCATTTGCCAAGACCAAGCATATTTTCTGCAAGGGTGGAAATCCTCCCTGTTGATATATTTAAATGCTGCCTGCCCCGGTTCAATGAAATTCGTTCATAATCTAGTTATAAGCGGGGCCACCCTTAACCCGCCCCTCGGCTGCGCTGCACATTAGAATCTAATTAGGGCGGGGGCAAGTGGCAGTGGACTGACTATCAATGTCGGCTTTGCACTTGTCCGCCTCGCAAATCCTCGAATCCTTCGCCCCGGCATGTCCGGCAAACATGTCGGAATACACTTATTCTCGAACGTCAAATGACGGCGAATGACGGAGCTCAAAAAGTGTAACAGGTGTGGCCGCTGAGCGGATTATTTGGCGGCACTCCTTAGTAAATAGCTGCCAAGTGTCAGAAGTTAAGGTTAGTCGGGGAACAAGGATTATACTATAGGAGGAGGAGCGGGAACAGAGGCAGGAGCAGGAGCAGGAGCTGGTGACAGCCTGCAGGAGGCCGTAGTTACTACAGACAACATATTGACAAGTAATTCTTTTTGATCCAAATTCACTCCATATGTTCAAATACAGAAAATGGATTTATCTCAGCTGCATAGTTAAAGAAATTCACATTTAATTTACAAATGTTTCATAATAAACAAAACAAAAAGTATAATTTAAAGAGCAAAATTGTAAGAAATGATGAGTACCTTAAGTTCAGTTAGCTATTCATGAAAATTAACCAAAGTATTGCACTACTTCAATATTATCAATCAAGTGTATATTAAATTGTATATTATAGAAAAAACTAATTATTAATTACAAGCAAATACACTTATATGCTAAGCTTTGTCTGCAAACATCTTAATTAACGTTCAAAAGGAATACCTTTTACCTTACCCTTTTCAATGTTTTATATTTGTTCTTTACAAATTTGTTTATGCTGCTCAGTGAAACGACAATTAAATTAACTCAAATCGAATGCACTCACAAATGCTATCCCCTTTTTTACACATTTGCTTGCCACATAGAAAACCAGAAAATGTAAAACCATAACTGCATAAATCGGTTTGCGTCAATCAGTTGAAGAGCTGTTGCAAAATGTTGTTAATCCGCAGCGATGAGGATGACGAACACTTAAACATTCTGGGCATATTTCTGGCATAAACTGGCATGCCAGGTTATAATGTTTTTTGAAAAATTTAAATGAAATTACGCACACATTTAAATTACTCAGAAGCGAAATGACACACTCTCCGAACCCAGAAACATGTGAAAAACCGAACAAAAGCCGGGGAAACAAATTACGGTGAAATTTCAGCAATTTGCCATAAATTGAGACAACAAGGCACAAAAAGCCAACCAGTCAGCACCGCAAATGTACAGTAATTTTTTGCCACCAACAACACCAAAACGAAGCATCGCACATACGCACATCCGCACATCACGCATACGCAGCGTTGGCTGTGTGGCTTTTTTACTCGCCATTTCACCATTTTGCATGGCATTTCGGGGAATTTCGAGTGCAGTGCAGCACACACACACACGTACACTCGCACACTCGCACAGTCATTTCAATAATTGCAAAACCACAAATTTACTACAACTCGAAACGGCCCAGTCAGCAGCTGGACATTGGCTCGCCCTCGGTTTATATCGCCGGGGTGGCCGTGGACCGCAAATACAAATCCCTTTTTCCGGACCTATAGTTGTAAATTTGAGGCAAAAAGGCCGCTCCGCTCCGCTCCTCTCCGGCCGCAATGTGCATGCCGGAGAGTGAAAATAAAAATATCTGAAATGTTTCTCATTTGCATGTACTCCGGGGGCTGAACGCACGACACGACCGCAAAACCAAAATAGTTCCAATGGACATAAAATGTCAACAGCAGCAACAGCAGCAGCAGCAACTGGGAGCCGGAACGGGTGTAGGAGCCGGAGCAGGAGCAGGAGGAGGGACTGGAGCTGGACAGCCGCAGGCCGGGGGCCTCAATCAACTGCTGTTGAACGGAAATGAACGCATGTTAACAACACCAGTAACATCGGTAGCAGGCGGAGGAGCGGGAACGGGAGCAGCTGCCACAGGAAGGACTACGAGCAGTGGCAAGGCCGGACACAATGACAAAATGGCGTCAGTCAGCAGAAATGTCAACGGAAGTTGCAGCAACCACAACAGCAACGGCAGCAGTAGCAGCAACAACGCCATAAACAAGCAACATCAGCCGCAGCAGGGAATGGGACAGATGCCGGGTCCCGGACTCGGACCACCCGCATCTCCCGCTCTCTGCAACCGCATCACCTTGGGTGAGTGCAGCCTCAATGGGATGGACAGCTTTGCGACGCCAGCAGCACCTCCGTCGGCATCCAACACACCGCAAGCGCCCCTGGGAATGGGTTCGGATGTGGTTCCGGTTTCAGGCCAGGGTCTGGGTCTGGAGCTTCTCGGCCTGGGAGGCCTGGGGCCTCCCCATCCTCCCAGCCAGTGTGCCCACTGCTGCCAGCCAATTTGTGATCGCTACATCATGCGCGTGGTGGAGAGCTCCTTCCACGAGGGTTGCCTCAAGTGCACCGCCTGCTCGCTGCACCTGGTCCACTCCTGCTACGCGAGGGAGGGCAAGCTCTACTGCCGCCTCGACTACGAGAGGTGAGTTTCCACCCCCCAAGTGACCTCTCAGAGAGGTCTGCAAAATAAACCAACACCCTGCACATTTCATATTTCTTTGCAAAATCATTACTTTTAAAATGAAAGTCATATTTAAGTTTAAGAGTGCGTTACTTTCACCGCAGACTCTACATCCGCAATCGTTGCCTTGGCTGTGGCCACAAAATCGCCGCCGATGAGCTGGTGATGAGGTGCCACGAGAACGTCTTCCACCTGAAGTGCTTTGCCTGCGTGGTCTGTGGAGCCCTGCTGAAGAAGGGGGAGCAGTACGTGGTGAAGCAGGGACAGCTCTTCTGCCGCTTTGACTACGAGAAGGAGGTGGAGATGCTGCAGGGATACGGTGAGCTAGGGGCTTCCCCAATCGAAACCGATTAAGTAACCCCTCCCATTGGATAGACTTCTACGGAGATGAGCTCTTTCCGCCCAAGCTGGACGGCAGACGTGGACCCAAGAGACCGAGGACCATACTGAACACCCAGCAGAGGAGAGCCTTCAAGGCCTCCTTTGAGGTGTCGCCCAAGCCCTGTCGCAAAGTGAGAGAGAACCTGGCCAAGGAGACTGGTTTAAGCCTAAGGATCGTGCAGGTAAATATCTGCTATTATTTCACAGGAAAATATATAATGCTGCTTCTCCCTCAGGTGTGGTTTCAGAACCAACGAGCCAAGGTCAAGAAGATCCAGAAGAAGGCCAAGCAGGAGCCGCCCAGCAAGGGAGCCAGCGACTCGCAGGACTCGCAGGAGTACCTGGACAGCAGCCTGGCCACCAAGATCAAGGACGAGGCGCACAGCGACAGCGAGTCGCAGCTGGAGTCGCCATACTCAGCGGCCTCCGATGGACTGAACCGGATGCGATGCACCATCAAGGACGAGCAGGAGCAAGTGCCCTTCAACTGCATGGAGACCAACAAGGGTAGCTATTCCGAAAGGGTCACAATCTGCAGGTCAAACTGAACTAAATGCGCATCCACAGAGAACTGCAACAAGAACAGCGAGCCCATACTGAACACGATTCTGGGACTGAGCTACGCCACCTTCCAGCAGCTGATGGGACCCTTCGCCCAGACGCCGATGATCAATCCGATCGATCGGCTATATAGCATGCAGAGCTCCTACTTCCGGCCGGAGGAGCTGCAGGCGTACGGCGAGTGCGGCGTCAAGGACCCCACGGATCACTAGTCGGAATCACTGGCCGAATTCGAATTTTAAGCCCAAATCAAAATTAGACCTTGTAAAATAAAAGAATGTTAATGTGCTAGCAATCGAACTTAAACACCCCGCCCTAAGTAGGGCAATCCTCATTCCGGTTCGGTGCGGCACTTGCGCAACATCCACCACTTGGCAAGGACGAAGGACGAAGGCTGGCTCTGCAGGTGCAGTCCTGAAATTAGTTCCGCTCGGTTGACAGGCACAAAGCATTTGCCACAGCAGTCGCAACCCCGGCGGGCGGCTGGAATGGGCGTAAAATGCCAATTCGTCAGGCATAGTTCAAAGGACGGTGTTCGGATCCGGATCAGGAGCCGTGTCCGTATTCGTATCCTTCCGTGACCTCCCCACGATTACGGCCTCCTTTGGCAGCGTCAACATAAAAGTGTCGCGAATGCAGCCCACTTCCTGGACTCTCTACGATTGCCAAGCTTTTACTCTCGTTCCATAATCCTAATTGTTTAACGAGAAAGATGTTGTGTGGAAATATATTTTTAACACTTTAAATCAATTATCTATTTAATTTTTGTTGTATTTTGACAACCAGACAAGTTAAAGCTTGTATTAACATTAACAAGTTACAAAGAAATCAAGTTTTCATTTATTGCAGTTTAAAGGTCATGTCAGAATCTAAACCAGTAAACCAAGCAATAATTTAACACAAATTTTTAAAATCTTTTTAGCATTACCTAAATAAAAGCATATGTTTCTATCTATATTTTCAGTAACATAATTTAGCTTCGAACTATTTTTTACAGGTTGCCAAATATTAAACAAAAATATTTAACAAAGTATGAATACTTATATGAGCCTAATAAGGGTATGAAAGTTAAGAAAATAGTAAGGATTTTATACTCCAATTTAAATTGATTAGAATCTAGAAAGCAATATTTCAAATAAAATGATTTAAAAGATTTAAAGCCGAATTAAGGTCTTAGGTTTTTAAGAGCTCAGACTCAAGGAATATAAGAGCTCGAAAAGTAAGCCAATAATTATCCTGCATGAATATCAAATCTAATTTTGTGGATATTAAGTTTCTTAATATTTATGAACAATTTATTTTGATCAACAATTACTAGCCTACATTTACATTGCAAACACAATGGACACACATTTTAAGAATTAGAAATTTGTATGGCCAGTTTGAACCATAGTTTTGCCTTGGACTAAAAAATACTTGGGCAATCGGTGGCTAATTGATTTTGCAGGAACTGCAACACGTGTTTACACAGCTCCTGGAGCGACCCACCCCGCCAAGGAGCAAACACCCCTCCGAAGCTCGAAACAAGTTCATGCAATTTGTCACAATATGTGTCACATTAGCCACAGCAATTGTGCTTAAACGTCACCGTCTCCGGTTCTCGGGCCGAATTCCCCGGCTGTCGTCATCGTCATCAGCACCGCTAACCAGATTAAACCCCAATCGCGACACCGATACGGCCTAGGGGATAGCCCAGTGGCAGGGGTTCGAAAGAGAGGCAAAGTGGGCAAACAAAGAGCCGGGCCACAACCACCACATAGTTTTTCCGGCGCAGAGCCCACCACCACCACCGCCGCGGAATCCTCACCCACCCCAGAAGCTTGTCCTTCTGCAGGAAGCATGTAAGTCGTTTGCAGATACACGCATTAACGTGGCACGTAAAAAAGAGATCCAGTTCCAGAGTCTGTGTCCGCATCATTAATCAAAAGCGGACAAGGACACACAAGTGCAAGGGCCGTTCTACAAAAAAAAATTAATAGAATTGGCCTAACGAATGGACATAAAATAGTCGCAAGTCGTCCTGCAAGGTCCTTGCCCCGTTGCCACTTGCTCCTTGCAGAATGATCTGTTTCCACTTTTAAGTGTGAAAATTGTGTAATTAATTACTGTGATATATAAATGATATTTCACTAACTAACTAACAAACTAATTTAGAATTATGCTAGCTCCTTATTATTATTATTTAACATTTATTGTATTTAAAGATTCTAAGTTAATATCTATGAAATCAGTCCTATTTTCATGCAATTTCCTTGGGAAGTAATCTCTCATTTTGAATCAAAAGATTACTTTTCAATTCTTCAAATCTTCATTTAAAATCTTTTTCTGTTCATGATTAACTCCAGCTTCTTCTGAATCAAACACCCACTTGGAGGGCTCCCTACAAATATCCTGAAAATCGCACAATGATTATTATGGGAAAATCAACCGAGGACAGGCTTTTAAAATTGAATCAGCATGTAAAATCATTGACAAAAGTTGATTTTTCATATGGTACTTATGGATTTCCAGCTCGTAATATTTGCCAGCCGCACTTTATGTCAACAATAAAAATCAAAAATCAATTTAAGACCCACATAAAAGAGCATCATAATACCCATCCACGAGGAGGGACAAATCGCACACAGTAAACCATGTTCAATTCGCAAAAATAAATGTGCATTTGCTTTTATTTTCTTAGGGCGCATGTGTTGACAAAGGCTAAAGTGGCCACAAAATGAATGGGATTTTGGGTGAAAAATGTTAAAAACAATCCTGCCAAAATGCG
This sequence comes from Drosophila nikananu, assembly GCA_008042635.1. Classification (NCBI taxonomy): domain Eukaryota; kingdom Metazoa; phylum Arthropoda; class Insecta; order Diptera; family Drosophilidae; genus Drosophila; species Drosophila nikananu. Next base: position 52,168 of record VNJV01020150.1, on the reverse strand, counting down.
TGGGAATATATTCGAATATAGAATATTCCTTTTTTAGATACAGAGTCCTCAATTGATTGATTAAAAAGATGTAGATATGATTAAACAATGTTGGTTCCCGGTAAAATGTTTCTCCTTAGTAAATAAATACTACGATTCATAAATTTTTAAGAGGAATTTGAATGTCAATATTAAGCATATTTGTTCATTTATTTCGAAAGAAATATGTTGCAAATAATAAAAGGGAACAGCATTTAGCCTGTGCAAAACAATGGATTACTGGTTGTTTAATCAGAGAACCAAGTGCAAAACTATTCGGCAATATTGCATGTGAAACCATGGGAAACGGAGATTCTTTGCTGCAAACTTTTCACTTATAATTATGTAAATCGCTGCCCATGAACACCAACCGCTCGCCGCAGAGGGCCGCTCACAAATTGCCGAGCAGCAGATGTCACTCGGTGGCCCTGCTCCTGGCCAAAACAGTTCAAAGAAGTCACTTGTGGCAGTTGTTTGGCTTCATTGGGTTGGTGATTGGGGGGGGGAGCTTCGGCTTTCCTGGGCCCCGCAATCTAAATGCAAATGGACGGCCAATGACTGAATGTGAGCCGCTGGCCCAGAAAGCCACAAAGCCATAACCAGGAATCTCTCGCATAATACACACAGAAGCCAAAAGGACGACGACGATGGGTGCGGCGGGGACTAAATGAGAGGGACGAGTCACTACTCAATGTAGTTGCGGCTGGGACTGCTATATGCGTGTGTACGTGCCACGTAAGTGTTTGAGTTCGACATTTGGCACAAAATTCATAAATGCTAATTTCAACACATTGCGCACACGCTACAAATATGAATATTTACCATAACTACGCAAACAGGCGCCGACACACCCGCACACACAAATCGACTTCGATTGCCTGGGACGCCGGGCAAAGCTGGCAAAAGGCTGCCAGGACACTCACTTCCCCACACACCGAACAACAGCCAGCCTGCCACTTGCCTTTATCGACCAACACTTTGCTTCGGTTTCAACTTCAGTCGGGTTCGGGTTTAATAAAATCCTTTTGCGAAATGAAGCAATTGTGCATTTCAGCCTGCTGCTGCCTTGCACAGATCCCAAGGTGCACAGACAGAAAAGTATCACAACATTAAGAGTATAATATTATATTATAATATATTGTCAATAGGTAGCCTTCCACAACCACCTTTTGCCATTTGGTTTACAGAGTTTCCTCCAGGGCTAAAGGATTTACAATCTAACAACAAAGTGCCTGACAGAATTTACAATTTTGACATTGTCTTTATAGGATAGGAAATCTTCTCTTGGTGTACAAATGTGACTATCAATGGCTGAGACAAGGACAAGTGGGTGGAGGTGGTGGCCCTGGGCCTGGGCAAATATGCGTCAAAATCGCACAGACGCACAGTTTTTGAATGCCAAATGGAGACAGGATGGGAATGCATTACGTGCATAGGCATACAATAGTCTATATTTGTCTACTTGATGCCACAAATTGAGATTGGTTTTGTGCCCTGTGTGCCGGGGCCTGTATCCTGAATCCTGATTCCTAAACGTAATTGGCCACTTGGCAGCCGACTCGGCCAGGCTAGGCGTCACATGCCGCTCTGTGGGCTCACAGGAGGCCCAACAGTGCCCCGGGGCACACTTTGCCGTTAAATTGAAAATTTCTTTCAATTGAGCTGCCGATGGCCAACGGACTCAGCCACCACATTATTAGTTCAAACTTGGTCGGGTCGTGCGACTAATGAGTTTCTAATAGGCTTCCCAAGTGGCCCCCAAAGTGTGGCTCTCGGTTCTAATGAGAAAAATTCCCTAGCTGCCATATGCCGGATGTTGTATTAGAATTAAAATGGAATAAGCCAAAGGTTTATTTGAGTTGTAAATACTGAACGAGTGTTCAGGTTATTTCAAAGGATATTGGGAGGATATCAGCAGGATAAAAATTTACAAATAACTTGAATAGATCTTCTTAAAATAATTTCGATTAGCTGAATTTATTGAGAGTTTGAATAAAATGTATGTTTGAAAATGCGATTCATAAAATAACTTAAATTGTATTTGAGGTTGGGCAGCGGTTTATGAAATGTATACAACTATTACATTATTTAATATGAACTAACCATACACTATGAAATTAAAAAACTTGAAAAATCAGCAACTTACTTTGCAATTTCTTCCTTCTTATTCAAGTATCTTTGCTTAAAAATATAAAAATATTACTAGGTTTAAAATCTAATAATCTTGAGTGGCTCTTAGTAACCATTTCCCGATTCATTGTGATTTAGTAGCCTCGCCTGAATTTAATTGTGTCTGAATTTGCCTTTAGTCATTCGCCCTGGCTGGTCTCGCCCACGATTCGGGCACACGAAATTTGAATTGCAAAGCTCGACAGCTGGCGAATCGAACAGCAACTCCCAGAATGTGTGTGTGGTCCCCAGTGGCAATCCCCCGGCTCATCTTCGCCTTTTGCCGGCTGGTTTTGGCAGGCGAATCGTCGGGATCGAGTCCTGAATCAGAACCCGTTGACAGGCCAGACACCAAAGGGGCGTAGTTCAAGACAATGAATGTGTAGCTACAGCCGGCTGAAGATTGACTTTTGGGCCAAGGTGTTACCAACTGAAAGAACTGAAAGCCGAATCCAAATGAGCAGCCAAGCAGGCGAGCAGGAGTCGCTTAATATGCAAATTTCGAATACATATTTAAGGTAAAACTCAACACGTTCTCCAGCCGATGCAACAGCCTCAAGGACTTGTAGTAAATGTCAAAACCGATGGGTTGATGATGATTGATGAAAAAATAAAGTAATTTAATGTTTCGATTCGGTATTTAAAAACTGTTGCTTCGGGTAAACCCAAAATAATCCGAAAATGCAACGCATATTTTTTTTCTATGACTGAAATATTTTTCATTATGCTCCCGATGAAGTAGAAAAAAGCGAGCCAACATCAAATGGATGCCAACAGGACGGATGAGTGTTGCCTTCTAAGTGGGTGAAGCCAGTGAACCGAAGCACGCACTGGGAGTCGCGAGCATGTATTAAAAATATCTTGTAGATACTTTGGCAGCAGCCACTGCGAGCTCAGTAGCTCAAAGCCAGAAGTTGAGCCCGCGGCGCCACTAGAAATCGACTGCAGCATACTGAAAGGAATAAGATGTTGGCTGCAGCCGCCGGAAAAAATGTTTTTATTACATTTCGCGCGCGTATTTTGCGCTACTCACGAAATACTTGAAGAGCAGCAGCTCTCTGCCGCCGAGCGCGAGTCAAAATAAATAAATATCAAGGCACAAAAGGATGGCGAGAGTTTCGGTATAATTCACAAAAAAAATGAATGGGAGGGAAAAGAGGAAAACGCACCATCTCGACATCAGTCACACTGCCGCGCGCATCAAAGCGTATTCACAAGTGGTCCTTGGTCCTTTGCGCCTTGCTGATTCTGCAAAGGCTAAAGCATATTTAGCCAGCAGTCCCTCGACTTTCTTTTCCGCGGACCTGAAGGAGTTGTCTAGGAAACTTTGCTGCCAGCTACTCAAGTCGCTGCTCAAGTTGTTGGTCGTCCCCGCGCAAATACAGGGAGCTGCCATAGAATCACCCGAAATGCCAGCGAAAAAATTAAACGGAAAATTGAATAAAATGGTTGGAGGGAAATAAAACGTAACCAGATACTTGACAATGGCCTCGCGGATCGGATAGTTAAGGCAATATTTGAACTGCCGGAAATGGAGCTCAAAGAAGTTGAGTGGGAATGTGAGGTTTCCATTGCATTCGATATTTGAATGATTTTTACACCCAATAGCTTGGTTACTGATTTAATTTAAATACTTTCACATACTTAATGCATACATTTTAAATAAGAAATAACAAAGTAAAATCTCTCATCCATGCAAGTGTGCAAATAGGAACAGGATTTGCTTTCTAATTACTTGATTTTTAATGGTCTTCATTAAATTCAAGATTTTACTCGTAGAAGCTTAATAAATTCTTCTGATTATATTTTATTCTTTTCCTTTTTTCTACATTCCTAGTTTTGAGATATTTTCTGATTATCAATTCTGTGGATTAATTTAATTATCTTCTTATGAAATTAAGAAAGAAGAAGGACATCTTTTTATAAGAGATTCTTAGTAGATATTTGCATAATTGAATTGGTTAATTCCTAGTATTTTTAAATTATATCTTATATATATTATATCTATGTGAATTTAAGTGTCATGATAAATTGCAAATCACTTATGATTGCAATAGTTCCATGTCCAATAACTCGGCAAATCGCTAATACAATCTGGCATCAGGAAGCGGAAGTCGGCGACCAAAGAAATCGCCATTTAATGCGATTTTATATCGGTGTATCCTTGCCGCATCCTGCTCTTTGTCGAGGGCTCTCCACTCGCGGACTCGGCTTGGGCTTTGGCTTTGGCGTTAGCTCTGCGACTTTCTTCTTTTTTCTGAATGCAGATTATGTTTTCATTAAATTATGGTAGCTATGGTTACTTTTATACAATCCCCAGGGCTACTTCAAACGCGAGAGTGGTGCGTGCGAAGCCGTTTGCGACCCGTCGCCGCAGACTCCGCCTCCACCAGGTCCCCGTTCTGGGGGCAGGACATCCCAAGAAAGAGCTCAGAAAAAGAATTCGCATTGTGAGACGGGTGCCGGGAAAATAGCATAAGAAATGTGAATGGGTAGAAATATGGCGGGTGCTGGGTTCCCTGGTAGTCGTAGTTTATTTTTATTACATTTACTCGCTTCCCAGGACTCGCGTTTCGCAACTCACTCTCGTATCCTTGCATCTGCATGCAACGTGATCGTGATATGAGCGGAGCTTCAAACGAAGTGAAAGCGGAAGCATCCTGGATTATATTATTATTTTTCCTTTTATAAAGTTTGGAAAATAATATTTACATACTGTTCTTTCATACCTTTGACGCAGCAATTATAATTTAAATATACTTTACACCCTTAAGGGGGAAATAAGCTTTTAATCACGTTTAAATTTAAGAGAATTGGCCACACTAATTGATGAATTTGATCAGAAAATAGTTGTCTTCTGTTTATGATCCTTAACCTTACCTAAAGGGTATTTTACCAGTCGTTCATCGGTAGATTCTATAAAATTTTTCCTGCTAAATTGACACGAGATGGTCCTGGTCTTCGCTCGTGTGTGTAAGAGAGAGCTTTTCCTTCTCGCTTTTCCTGGTGTTGTTGCTAGTGCGGCACGTACATTTATTACTTTTGCCATCCCCTTGGCACACGCACACTCCCCGAAAAAGCCAGTGCGATTCGCAGTCTCCTACAGATGCATGCATGCAAAGCGGTCCTCATTTTTTATTGCGAAAATGTAACGTGCCGCATGCGAATTGGTTGCTTTGACTGGGACCCCCTCCATACCCATCTCGGCGAAAAAGTCACTCCGGCTGCCTTTTCGGCACCGCCATCGCTTTTAATGTTAACTTTTTCCGTGCCCCACTTGCGAAGAAAATATGAAAAATATTCGTAATAGAGTTGTTTGAAATGTACAATAAGCATTCAAGTGGCTTCGCCGAATGCCGGGGATATTCCAAGAGGGTAGCATATGCTCCAAGGGGGCCACAACGCATGGGAGCTGCCGTTAATGTGGAGCCAGGACTTCGTCAAGGATGCGACTTAAAATATAATGGGCCAAATATTGCATTTAGGCATTACAAATTTTAAATTTTAAGTACAGTTTTTCATTTGAAGAACTGGCCTAGACAATACTGAAACTAAAAGGATATTATAATAATTTTTAAATATTCTGTTATCCTGTTTTTAAAAATAGTGTATAATTCTTATGCCCAAGAAAAAATCTACAGTTATAAAACCAATCCTAGACCATTGTTTCCCATTGCAAGGCACCCAAAGGACTCGCATCCATCATGGCTCACGGTGATGCATCCAGGATGCCTCCCCGGTTACATATGAAAAAAAGTGGTAAAAGTCTGTCTGTGACGGTGCAAACGAGTGCCTGAGATACGAGTAGGGAAAATTTTTAATAATTTCTGCATCTCCGGCGCTGTGAATGAAAATGGTTGCTTTGATGGCGGCAGCAGCAGCGTAACTAACAATAAAACTTTTTAGTGAGAAGCGGCGACGACAAAAATATGGACACATATGAAGTCATAAAGTCATATTAACACGTACGAATGCGCACAGGATATTAATGTGCAGGGCACAGACACGGACAGAGGGCACAGGCCCTGACAGAAGGGGCATAGTTTTTATATAAGGACTCCGCGATGCTAATATAATTTCATATATTGTGGTTAAATCTTCGCACGGAAAAGGAAATGAGCTTCCGTTTTTTTTCCATCCCCACTGCGCCAAGTGCAATTTTATTTCGCAAACCGAGGCAAACTAATTTCAGCACCAATGCCCGTGCCAAACCAGAAAGTATGCAATGCACCAAAAACTTTATGAATTACAGCAGTGCTGGCAGAAAAAACAATAACAGAGGCAGTCCAAACAATGCCATCCGCTGACCGCAGCGCAAAAACTGCATTCGAAATTGTTTCCCTTTTTACCATTTTTTTCACAAATTCTCCAAGCCCGAAAGAGCTCCGTATTCATCGGGGGGCACTCAACGCGGAAAAGGCCAATACGAATACAAACGGCATAGAGTCCGTCTGGCAGGACCGATTTAATCACCGGCTTCTTCAAAATCGTTTTCGAAAAAGGATTTTGGACAAGTGTCTGATACGCTGGGATGGAAAACCACGCTAGCGAGGTGGGATTGGTTAATATTCTGCTTTGAAATTAAAGTACATATCCCAATATGCAAAGAACAATTTTATTTGGGGAATTAAACAATATTAATATTTATGTTTGTCATATAAGGCATAATCAAATCAATAAGTAATCAAGTGCCTTTAAAAACGGATAATAAACAAAAATACTAAATTATTTATTGATTATTTGTATACCTGATACCCAAAGGATACTATCCGAAGATACAAATATTATATATAACCGGCAGTATAAGGCACTTCCTTCCCCTTAAAATATATACATATATAGTAAATTCTTCCAAAATTATGTTGCTTTTGAAACACTCCTCGATCAGCCCTCGTTACGAGCTCTCACACACGCAACTGTCCGTAACCACAAATGGCCACCAGCTCGGCTAGGTCGGAGTTGCATTCAAAGTGGGATGAGTGGGAAGGAAGGGACAGGAGGAGGTAGGAGACCGCGAGGCCACTTGTTTGGTTCAGAAGTGGCGGTGCCACTGCAGCAGGGCCATCAATCGCCATCCAATAAATTGCTGCCCCCGGAGTGTGTCCGATGGCAACCAACTCAAGTTGAAATTGGTCAAAAGTTTAACATATTTGCGTGTGTGTGTCCGCGGGGAAGGGGGAACGGGATGGTGTTGGCCTTTCCGGTCGTTTTTGGCGCATTTTCGGGGAATAAACGGGTGGCCTTACCCACGACCAGCAGTACCAGCGGATACGAGCTTTTGTTTTTGTCGAGTGCCTCCCATCGCAATTTTTGGTATTTATTCAAGGGAACGGATAACTCAGCCGTTTAATCGTTTAATAAGAGTAAACAAAAACTTAAAGCTTGCTTATAACAAATTAAAAATTCACTTAATATCGGAAATTATAAAAACTAACAACTTTGCTATAGATAATCCAACAATAACTCTCGTACAAACTAAATAATAAGTAGATAACATAAAGCTAACAATAAATATTAGGGTATTCAACAAGTAATAAGGCTTCTTCACTAGATTTGTATAGAGTATTTACTGCTAGTTTAGATTACAGATTTAAAGTATTCATTTTCGATTTCACTTCAATATTTGACTAGTTTCAGCTAACAGATTTATTTTACCTACGGACTAAGCTTGTGCTTTCGAGTAGAGGTACAGAATTACTGCTGAGTATATGCATTTAATAATCCCACAAGGAACGTATTACGACTAAGGCCTCGAGGCGAAAGGCAGCGCCTACGAACTACCGCAGCATTGCAGGGTAACACGTTATTTCGGCATCCGACAGCGCGCTAGGTAACAATCTAATCGGGGTAATACAAAGGCGTCGCACAACCGTTGGCAAGCTTTGACTAGCACTGAGATTCCAGTATATGACTAAACAGATTCCACTGAGGGTTGAGGAAGAGCCACTCTTCCTGACTTGGCTTAGCTTCTCCTTGGTTTACTGCAGCACACAAACGGCCGAGGCACCGCTGTATTGGTTGTTCAAGCGTCGTCGCATACCCTCCAGGTAAATATCGCGGCTAAACAGGCCAGCAGCCAGGGGTATTCTATAAATAAATAATAATAATTAAACAGGATTTCAAACTAACTATTAATAGCTTACGCATCGGTTCCGGCACGAATTAGAGTTCGGAAGAGCGCCCAAACCGGCTTGTGGTCCGAGGTGGTTATCGACGGCACCGAGTCGTAAAGCAGACACTGGACGTAGGGTTGCGTTGGCGTAGACACTCCCGGAACAAGGGTTTGCCGCCGGATGACGAGTCCCTGCATCTGGCGGTACTTGTAGAGGATGCGGTCCGTATAGGCGGGCGCACGCTGTTTCGACGAGGTGTCAAAGTTCTGGCTGCCCGGATCATACTTATACGTGGGTGGAAATGTAATGTTCGCCTCCATAAACCCGCGAAACGCGGCTCCATCGGCCAGCACGGAGGACAACTGATCCGTGTGCATGTAGCCATGCGGTAGGTGCGACGGCAGGGGGAACTTGGTGTTCTGTATCCACTCCAGCAGCTTCTCGCGCGGCTCACTCAGCCGAAAGTTCAGATCACCGCACCAGAAGACATTATCAAAGTTCTGCGTCACATCCTTATTCTTGTGCCGCAAATTCGGCAGATTCCGGGGCAGATCCAGGGCATTGATTATCCGCTTCACGTCCGATACTCGCTCTTTCACTTTCTGCTGATGCGCCGTCAAATGCGAAGTCACAAAAAGCATGGAAGTGCCGAAAAGGCAAAAGGATATGGCAACCGCTCCCTTTGTGCGAAAAGCGGATCCCGTGCGCACCGACATCGAGGCATCCTCCGGCGCCGAGCAATACCAGATGAGATCCCGCCGCATGTATACAGCCAGGTGGAGGGTGCCCAGTGTCGTCGAGTGAAAGAGTACGTGCGACGGTCCCAGTGTCTCCTGTATCGTAACTTCCCACTCAAAGCGATCTGGGCTGGACTCCTGGGTGCCCATCACCACTATGTCGGGGACATGCTCAACATTCGGCGGCAGCACAAAGTCGTTCAGCTGCCTGAAATATGGAATTTTTATTGGTAATGGAAATCTAATGGATTTTAATGCGACGTTTAAGACTCACTTGGGTGGACTGTGTCCGTTCATATTCCACGTGCCCACAAAGATGGTGACCTCCTTCTGGGGCAGCACGCGGCTCAGCTCGCTGGGTCCGAGCAGCGAAGTAGATCCCAGCCTGCCATCCAGGAAGCTCCGTTCTCTCGCCTTCTCCGCTGGGATTAGGTTCAGGGCATGCGCCGCCATCAGGGTCTGGCGGGCAAGATTGGAGCCCGATCCTTGTCGTTGAAGTGTCATGTTTTCGTGGGACATGAAACGCACTCCGGCCTGGTCCTGCATCGGTTCGATTCCATCGGGCTGGGTGGCAATATTGGGCGACGACATGTGCTGCGGCGTGGTAGCTCTCTTTATATCTCCCGGCTCCTCGGCGGCGTGCAAAGGCGGCAGTTCCTGTCCGGGCGGAAAAAGCTTTAGACGCAGTCGGGAACGACAGGCTGACACGGCTATGGGTCTGATAGGTGACCGATGCTGCAGGCTCTCGCTCCTTGTCACCGAGGCATTGGCGGCCGCACTACTGCACTGCGCAAAGAACGTTTTACTGGCCACCGGCGACTCGGGGGCACTTGCGCACTCGCTTGAAGGTCGCGGCCGTTGGGAAGATCCCTCGCTGGAATGCAGCGACACCGAGTTGTTGTCCACCATGCTCCAGCTCAAGGAGAGGTTATCCCGCCTCAGGACACTGTTGCTATCCGGTATGGAGTTATAGCGAACAGTGACCGGTGGGGTCAGTGGTTTCTTTTCAGCCTTGCAGCACAGGCTGAACTGGTGGCTAAACCTGTTGTGGTTCGGCGAGCGGTGCTTGGGTGATTTGCGTCGCATTACCACATCGGCGCCACCATCACTTTGGGAGCCCGCATCGGTGCTGTGGCGATGCGAGTGATTTTTTCCCTTCGAGGCAGGTGGCTTGGTCCGCCGGTGGAAACTGATCAATCCGCTGTGCGACTTCTCCAGCGGTAGAGTTTGGCTCTTGTGGTTGCTGCTGCTGTTGTTGTTCAGGTGGTTTCCCGAAGACTCGGCATTGCACTTGGCAAAGCTCACGTCGTACTGACCGCAAGCAGACACGGGTCTCTGATGCGATCTTGGCGATTCGGGCGTCATGGGATGCGGCTCTACCTTGCTGGGCCGCTTGCTCAGCAAACCGAACAGGGAGCCAGCGGACTTGTGGCCGGATCGCGGACTGCTGGTGGTGCTGGCTATCCGCTCCTCGCTGCCCGCCGTGCTGTGCTGCATGCTGGGGTTGGTTCTAATCAGTCCAGTTTAAAATGTGCCCAAGTTAAAGGTGCTAACCGGACATTACGCGGTGGCGCAGGCCTTTGTTAAGTTAATTTCTGCTATCTGGCGGATCTCGCGAGCTGAATTCATTGTGCCTGTGCCCGTGCCCGTGCCTTTTGTTGATGTGATTCTCGGTCTCCGTATTAATAGTTGTGCCGCACGTCATCGAACAATGCAAAAGCGACTTTGCTCTCCGACCTGCTCTTGGCTTGCCGCCGCAATGCAAATTATTTCGGGCCCGGCGATGACGTACTCGAGAAATCTGGCTAATTGGTGTGCTGCCGCCTGCTGGCAAGGATTGCGTGCGGGCCCGCGCTGCAAGTTTTTAATGAATGCACACGGTTAGCCGAGTGGCTGGCCCAAGGGTATACTCCACATCGCTCACCTGCAATCGCCTGGGGATCCTGGAGCCAGGAACTGAAAGGATTCAAAAAATCAATACACTTGGCAATAACTGTGGTGACACCCCCGCGAACGTATTGTTACTGCCGCCACTTTGGGGGTGGCTCTTGGACGAAGGGTGGCGTGGCAACGACGACGTAACAACATTGGCATGCTGCGGCGCCCACACATCACCGAAGACAACGGCAGCACTGAGTGAGCGCCCGTCTGCCGATTCTCTGGGATCGAGAGATTTATAATTAGCAGCCCATTGTTGCCGCCAGCAGCCTTGTTGTTGTTTGTTGGCCTACGTCTAGCATAAAAGCAGCAACAACACGCGACATTCAAGTTCAGGTTCAGGTGCGAACAGATTCCGCTTCTGGGGTTACCCCCGCCCGTCGCGCACAGTACCTGCTGGCGCCGCTGCCTCTATGCTGCCCTCATGTACGCGATTTATGTAATTTAAAGAGCTGGCGAGCACCTTCGAGAGTTGTTTACCGCGAAAAACGATTGCTTTGGGAACAATTTAATAGAGGTGGGAGAAATAGACTATCGTTTCATTGACGCTTTTAGCTCCATCGCAATCGATGGTTGGCTAACGACCATCGGTTATCGATACAAATAATTATTTCCGTTACATATATAAAAATTAATAAGTGCATATAGAAAAAATATTCTTTAATAGATAACCTGGTTCAATATATATAGGATTAGTTCACAGTCCGTCTCTTCTTATAGTATTAATCAATACTACATTCCTATTTACAATCTGCAAACCATGATAAGGCCATTCCCTGATGGACCAACGCCTATAAAAGCACAGAAGGCGCTCCTCCATAATGGATTCCAATCAAAACATTTGGTAAAGATGCGCTATCTGCTTTTCATTTCGCTGGCTACTTTGGTAATTTTGTTGTTCACTTATAAATTTGCATTCTAAAACCTAATTAAACCATAGAGCCTGGCCAGTGCTAATCCGGACCAACCACAAAACAGGATCATCGCCCAATTTTTCGGATATTTCTATACTCTTCAAGGCATCCAGTTTAAGAATATGCTGACCTCCACCATTAACTTTTTGGAGAAGATCGTTCAAAGTGTGCCAGAAATGGAACGAGGTCCCACATCGGCAGCCTTCCAGGCGTACGTGAACATTGGAAGGCAGCTCTGTCAGAGAGGCACTGCCCAGGAAAAGTTGGAACATGTCAAGCGTTTTAAGGACCTCTTTGTAGATTTAGAGACCCAGTTAAATCCAATTTCAACTGAAGCTAAGTTCATTAAAAGGGGCTTGAGAGGTGCATTTGGAGTAGCCAATGTGTTAGCTATGGACGATGCGAAACTCCACGAAAAGTTGGTCGAAGGCGCTAATCAGATGAAGGCCAAACTGACTAAGGAAACCCTAGCCCGGGAGAGCGAACTGTTTGGAGTACTGGATGAATTAATAAATACTCCCAATTTTTATGAAAATGCGGCCCTAATGGAACGTTTCAAGATGTTTAAAAATAGATACTAAATGTTGGTCTTCAATTAATTAACAGTGTTTGCAATAAAAGCTTCATTCAAATGGAAATACAAAAGGTTGGTTGGCTTACGACCATCGGTTATCGATTCAAATAATTATTTCCGTTACACATATAATAATTAATAAGTGCATATAGAAAAAATATTCTTTAATAGATAACATGGTCCAATATATATAGGATTAGTTCATAGTCCGTCTCTTCTTATAGTCTTAATCAGTACTACATTCCTATTTACTGCAAACATTAATGTTCCCTGCATTATAATATTGGTGGATAGGTGATAAGACCATTCCCTGATAGACCAACGCCTATAAAAGCACAGAAGGCGCTCCTCCATAATGGATTCCAATCAAAACATTTGGTAAAGATGCGCTGTCTGCTTTTCATTTCGCTGGCTACTTTGGTAAGTTTGTTGTTCACTTTTAAATTTGCATTCTAAAACCGAATTAAACCATAGAGCCTAGCCAGTGCTAATCCGGTCCAACCGCAAAACAGGATCATCGCCCAATTTTTCGGATATTTCGATACTCTTCAAGGCATCCAGTTTGAGAATATGCTGATCACCACCATTAACTTTTTGGAGAATATCGTTCAAAGTGTGCCAGAAATGGAACGAGGTCCCACATCGGCAGCCTTCCAGGCGTACGTGAACGTTGGAAGGCAGCTCAGTCAGAGAGGCACTGCCCAGGAAAAGTTGGAACATGTCAAGCGTTTTCAAGACCTCTTTATAAATTTAGAGACCCAGTTAAATCCAATTTCAACTGAAGCTAAGTTCATTAAAAGGGGCTTGGTAGGTATACTTGGAGTAGCCAGTGTGTTGGCTATGGACGATGCGAAACTCCACGGAAAGTTCGTCGAAGGCGCTAATCAGATGAAGGCCAAACTGACTAAGGAAACCCTAGCCCGCGAGAGCGAACTTTTTGGAGTACTGGATGAATTAATAAATACTCCCAATTTTTATGAAAATGCGGCCCTAATGGAACGTTTCAAGATGTTTAAAAGTAGATACTAAAAGTTGGCCTTTAATTAATTAACAGTGTTTGCAATAAAAGCTTCATTCAAATGGAAATAAAAGTGGTCTCTGAACTTGTTATCAGTGGTTGTGGGGCTCTAAACACATATTAAAATTTTATTTTTCTGATAAGAGTGGTTTCCAAAAGTTGAACAATACCTGTCGAGTGTTATTTTTTCATGTTTTTTAAATCCTACAAACCATATAATTTAATCCATTTTTGTTAAATGTTTTTACAAAATTTTGTATTTCCAATTGTGCTTCAAATGAATGTATTGGGATATTATAGAGCAATCTCTAAACAATTTAAATATATTGAAAATATAGTAGTTTAATAATAAATAAAATAATAAACAATTTATTTATATCACATATGTTCAATTTTTTTAATATACCTAATTTTGTTAACATAATGAATTTGTAGTTGCTTAAAACTATAAATTTATAAAAATTGAATTAATAATCGTATTTATGCAATGAACTTAAATTTTAATCATTTTTCTTATATTGAACTAACTCAACGATCTTACAATATGCGAAAATATTTGAATTTGTGTCGTTGCCTTTTTCAGATTAATTAATGTTTAGTTTGCAAATTTGATCCCGTGATTATCGTGCGATAGCTGAAGAACACAAGCCACTAACACAAAATGCTGCCACACTAGCTCTATCGCGCTCCGATAGCTAAATCGATTTGTATCGGTGGGCAGCACATCTCTAATCTTTCGGTGCGGTTTGGAATTTTAAAAAAGGTTTTAAGGCGGACGCGAACACCATGGCGGCTCAGACAATACTGTTCGACTTTACGCTGGACAAGGACAAGACCAGCGACGAGAAGCAGCGCCTGGAGGTGGCCAAGATCCTGCGCAACGAGCTGGAACACGTCTTCCCGCAGCTGGAATTAGCCTACTCGATGGAGTCGCCGGAGAACGGATACTTTGCGGTGCTGCACGAGAACAAGGACACCGTGATTACCTGCCGGATCTTCCAGCACGGCCTTCTGACGCTCAACGTGGAGTACTTCCTGCCGGATGGCAAGGATGGCATCTCCTTCGACGTAAGTACGACAAGTGGAATTTTCATCGAACATCCCTTCCCTCCCCCACAATTAACCCCAGGCCCTCTGCTGCCAATATCGGGTTGTCTCTGACGCTAAAATTGAGGAAGGATTTCCCACAGAACCAGGCGCAATTGATTTTCCCCGCACACACACACACTTCTATGCCGCGCCAATGCATGAGTTTTAATATATGCCGGTGTGTTCGGGGGTGTGCGTCGCGTGCTCTTGACCGACCCGCTTTCCTCTTCGACCCGCCCTTTATGCAGTAACCAGCCGGCACTTGGTCAGGGTCGGGCCAGGCCTTCCCTGCGTCCTTGGCCTCAAATGGTCCCCGTCCGCGGTCGCCCCCTGCCTTTATTATATTATCTAACACCTCTTCGGCAACACACACATATGCCCGCCCTCCTCCAGCTAGGCTTTGATAGGTTAACTTGACGCCGGCGTCGCAGTCTCGTTTCCTCCGCATTTCGGCGGCGCACGTGGGTCCGATTCAGAGATCTATTGATTGGTGATGCGCCCATAGGTGCGCTGTTCTTATACAACAACTATTGAGCCCTCCCGGACACTTTGGGTAGGCAGTTCAGAGCTCATTTACTTAAAATATTTACCAAAAATCTTTCCGGCTGGTATGATTTATTTCGTTGTTACATTTGTATTTCGTCACTTGTTTGGCTGCACAAATTAAACGAAAAGTGAAGACCTGCCTATGTATGCCTATAAAATTAACAACTGCGACCACAAAAATAGAAAATAAAATAATGAAATATATATTGCATATTTAAATTGTTTAGGCATTATTACATCTTGCAATTGATATATGTATACATAAATATAATTATTGCCAATATTTTTCGTCACTCTGTTTGATTTAATTTTAACATAACTTTCTACAAATTTGGGTGCTTAAAAATCTGTACTTCAAATGTGTATAAAATTAGGCAATAAAATTTACATGAGAAATACTTTAAAGTACATTATATTATTATATTGGTGTAATTTTAATATTATGTAATGATTATATAGAAGTTTGTTTAAGTGAAGAGAGTAAATACAATTATATTTTTGTTTTGTTGTGTTGCGAAATCACAACAAATTATGCAGCAATACAAAACTACAAAATATGACTCATACATTGAATATAAAAAAACAGGTGTACCTCATTAAAATATTGCCTTAGTTATGATCATATTGATTAGTGTCGGTGTAGATTTAATTTCCAAATGTTTTATTATCGTGAACGCTGCTGTCTTATAAACGCGGAAATTTCCTTATCTAGCCGGCAAATGGGTTTCTGTCCTCTGTTTACGACTGTTTGCTGTTTGGGTTCAGCGATTTCGCAATCCGAGGGTGTCGTTGAGCCTTCTATTGTCATTTTTTGTATATTTCTGTTTGCCATTTTGCAATAAGTACGTATACATGCCTGCACTTTCGATTAGCGGCCCATGCATATTTATATGGCCCGCTATATATTCCCTTTTGGTTCTGTTCACTTTCCTTTTTCATAAGTATCAAGTATTTCGACTAAAAATAGTTCTTGTTGGGCCGGGCGGGCTGCCTGTGTCGTAGTAGTCGTCGTCTGGTGTGAGTGGGGTGGGTCGTTCGAAGAGTTTCCATTTCCCGGAATGAAGGTCACCTTCCATTATTTTAATTTATTCATCGTGCCGTTGAAGGACTTGTATAAGAAATAGAAATTACCATTGCAGACCATGCGCACTGTGGAACTGATTCTGCGACAGAAATTCGGTTGCGATCGGTCCAAGTACTTGCCCCCGATTAAGCGCGGCGGATATATTGACATATACATGACTAGCTCAGGTTGGTCGAAATATTTAATCGAAGTCACAACTGAATTCCGTTTAGTTCCTGCTAGTTATACAATGCAAACTATATATCTACTTACTCGTACTCACTGAACATAAAACCGAAATTCTCTTTCAAAATTCCACTGCAGAATCTAGAACACCCCGTGCAGTTTGTCCACTAGAATTTCCAATTGCCGCCACCGCAAAACGAAATGACAAACCTTCATGACCATCACCAGAATTGGACACCTGCCTCTGGGTCACCGAATCTTAGACTCTGTAAAAAAATCACTTAATCTTCACGACCACAACAACCTGCCTTGTAATCTCTGCACATTCTCACGCCCACCGACCATGATGTTAGCTTCCTGGCATTGCTCCTAGCTGAGGATTACTTCTCTAGCCCGTTCCTGCATGCTAGTTTGTCCAATCTTTCAGGCGGTCTTCCTATTTTGCCAGCAGTGATGTCAATTTGATCCTTTTACAACCCTAAGAGGTTAAGAGATGTGATTAATTTTCTGAAAACAATAGCAATACTTTAGAAAAGAAAGATTATATTCGTGTCCTTCAGTATAAAAGCAATGGATATTCTATAGCTTTTTAACAAGAGATAAATTGGCATTGCTGCTGCTGTTTTAGCTTTCCCTCACTTATTCGATATTATTTTTGTTTCAAATAAATTTTTTATTTTCATATCTATTCAATCGAAACTCGAACGATCATCGACCATCATGAACAACCGCTGCCACCATCTCCTGGATTCCAAATTACAACAAAATTGCCGCGAACTGCGAATCAATGTGTACAAATATTGAACAATACTTACGCCCCAACGCACATGTGTCACCTGCCCCGCCTCGTTCTCGTATCTACGCTCGCTCATAATTGGTACCTGAACTTTCTACAACACCTCCGACACCACCACCACCACGAACAATCAATAAATAAATATACAAAATAATAGGAGACTAAGAGCCTGGAGAAGATCTTGGCGATCAAGCTAAAATGCATCAAGTCGCAGAGGCTGCCGACGCTGAAGCGCGGCGATGTCTCCAGGTACTTCCCGTCGTCAGGTAAGAGGCAATCTCAATCCATATTGCAACTAGAGCCAACTACCCATACTACTGCTACTGCTGTATGTCATCCGAAAAGTATGTGAACGCAATGTGATCGTGTGTCGTTCGTTGAGCGTATGCAGCACCGAGCTGATGTTCTCAGAGTTCTCCTAGTGGCGCACCCAGCATGATAGATCATTTCAGTCATTCGCCGTTCAGTATTCAGATTTTATCGCCTGTCCTTTATTTTATTATGTTCTCCTTCAGATTGTTAACTTTTTCTCTAGTCAAGTAGTTTCGTTGCATGTGCCGCCTAATAATTGAAAGAAAATCAGTACTACTATTGATTAGTTTATATTTATTCCGGCTACCGAGACATCCCTAAACCGATTTAAATCTTTCGCAGATGAGCGCATCATAGAATATGACATCGACCAGGTGGTCTACGAGGCAAGGTCGCCCTTCCAGAAGATTCAAATCATGCACTCGAAAACGTTGGGCAACATGCTGCTGCTGGATGAGCTGCAAAGTAAGTAGGACATACACAAACAGGCTTGCCTGAGGTGTCAAGGCTGCCAATCGATTGGTGGATGTGTCTCTCTGTAAAGGTCAAAGCTACTAAACCAAACTCAAGAACCAATTGTATTAACCCCCTTTTAGTACGAATCTTGTTATATCCTCCTATATATATTTTTCCCTCCCCAGATATTGCTGAATCCGACTTGATCTACACCGAGACTTTGATGTGCCGCGGCGTTGAAAACTACGAGGGCAAGGAGATATGCATTCTGGGCGGCGGAGACGGAGCCCTGTTGTATGAGCTACTTAAGGAAAACCCCAAGCATGTGGTGATGCTCGAAATTGATGAGATTGTAATGCAAGCGTGCAACAAGTACCTCAGCGTGATCTGTGGCGACGTGTTGGAGAAGCGCAAGACCGACCAGTACGAGATAATTGTGGGCGACTGCGTGGAGTATTTGAAAAAGTTCATTGCCGACGGCCGCAAGTTCGACTACGTGTTTGGGGATCTCACAGATATCCCCATCACGGATGCACCCGTCGGAGAAACCTGGGACTTTATCCGCACAATTTTCGAGCACTCTTTCAAGGTGCTAAAGCCGGACGGCAAGTATCTGACTCACGGCAATGGTTCCACCTGCAAGGTGCAGCTGCGCCTCTTTGAGGAGCAATTGGATCTACTAAGGCCCAAGGTGAAGTACACCACCACCAAGGCCTTTGTGCCGTCGTTCATGGAAGAGTGGCTCTTCTACCAGGTGACCTTCGCCTGACAAGCTCAACGGGAATACCCAACAACAGCAGTTGCTACTTCCAGCGCCACTTTCACACCACCAGCATCACACAGTATCAGTCAGGAATCAAGAGCAGTCGTCGGGGAACCAGTCCTTTGTCTCCACTCCTACACAGTGACTCTCCATGGAGCAGTTGCTGTTGGAGTAGAAGAAAGGCTTGGGCAGAATAAGGGACAGTTGAAGCCGCGGCCCAAGCGTCGCCAGAAGCGAGTGCACTATCACCACGCATTGGTTTCGTAGTCCCAGCAAAAAAAATACTGAGAGCACATCGCCAGCATCGAAATCCGCAACAGAGAACCCAAAAAACACGCACTTCCAATGGCTGTTAATTACTTACAATTGAAAACCAAACCAAATATTGAACCCAATTCGTTTATGTTTAAGTTAGGCTCTAGTTCTGTTTCTCGTCCACTGATTTCAACGCTAAAATTAAGTCGAAAGTACAACCTTTAAGCAAGGACAGGCTAAAGTAACTTATGTACCCGTGTTTATTTTCAATTAAGCCTAAGCTTAGCAAGTTGGCTAACTGTATTTGTAGTATTTTCGTATAACGTGTATATCTATCTATAGAGCATAAATATGTTTAGTTATCCATTAAAGAGTGAATTGTAGCGGGGGCAGGAGGCTCAATCGAGAACGTGTGTATGGAAGTGTGAGCGAAGCGTAGCAGAAACACCATCTTTTATTGCTGTAATAACAAGTAATACCACAATATTTTAAACAGGAGTACTTAAACAGTAAATATATAGTCGTACGCAGAAATATAATGACTTTTTCACTCTGGGAAAACACTACAGTCTCAGGATTTGCCTCTAGGGGCTGCCTTATATTCTTAATTTTTCTTAGGTCGCCTTATAGAAGATTGCTTGAAAGCTATTACATATTCCTAACAATTTCGTTTAAATTAGAAAGCTGCCTAAAAAATTATATATCATAAAAAATCAACGCGGTTTAAAAATCGCGCCGATTTTCTGTTGTGTTCAATAATTCCTCCATTCTTCTTGTCATTCGATAAAGCTATTCATCACCCAGACTACGGTCACACTTTCTGTATTTTTACTTTCTGTACCAAATACAGTCTCTCTCAGTTTGTCAGTGATGAGCCCTTAAATAAGAAAACAAAACGCTGCATTTATCTATTTGCGATCTTAAAAATCACTTCTAGAATTCAAATGCTTAAAATAAAACCTTGAATTGCTATAATTTGCTTGGTGAATATTAAAAATAGCTATTTTTAAGGTTATCAGCTAGTTGCAAATTTTATAATCTATTACCTGTTCAAATATGCTAGATCTGGCCTGAAATAAGCTAAACTGACAGCAGTGACTTCAACAACAACCCTGGCAGCGAAACAAAACTCGACTAATTATTAAATTTCCAAAGCGTAACGTCAATAGTTTCGGATATCAAATCAAAAAACCTTTCGGCACACCGAGTACCGAAATAAAATCCACAAGGCTGCAACATCCGCATTTAGCATCGGCGCCCACATCTAAATTGACTTAATTAGGTGAGAAAGGTGGAAAACGGGGAGAACGTGGTCGCCTCGCAGAGCCACATTTTCATTTCTGTGGGGGTGAAATGTTGTAGTTGTTATTGTAGTACAGTGTCGTGTCACGTTTGGTTTTCGCTATTTACGATCGACGGTGATTCGAAAACGCGTTTCCTGTGAAGATAATCTATCCAGCAGCTGCTGCTGCTGGTGCTTGGGTGTGTGCGGGCGAGAAGGTGAAAGTAACTGCGCTTGCCGCCGTCTGCGTCTCTTCTTTTTGCCTTTGTTGCAAATCCCGTTTGAAGCCCAACGACAACAACAACAAACAAACAAACAAAAACAGCTTTGATTAATGGGGTTTTTGCGCAAATTCCACTTAAACTTGCACTTTTATTTGTTTGGTTACACAGCAACTACTAAAAGCCATGGCACGCGGGCACCAGAAGATCCAATCGCAGGCGAAGTCCGCCGAGAAGCAGGCCAAGATGAAGAAGCAGCAGGGCCACAGCGCCAACGACCAGAAGAAGGCCGCCCAGAAGGCTCTCGTCCATGTCTGCGCAGTGTGCAAGGTAAGATGATAGCCCACAGCTAAGCCAGTTAATAGTATAATTGAAATCGATTTGGAAAGGCAATGAAAGCATGCTAAAAACCTTGCTTTATCTTTAGAACTTACACAACTTTCCACCGTTCCCACCTTCTTTTTACATTTCTTTCAAAATTATATATTCAAAAACACATAACTTTCTTAACTCTACTCTCTTTAGAAAGGCAATATTAAATAAAGTTATCTTCTTTATGTGCATTGTTGCAGATTTTTGGATTAAAAATATGAATGTTTATTAGAAAAGCTTGTTATCAACACTTACCAAAGGCTGGTTTAAGCCTAACTGTTTATGTACAGATAAATAAACAATAGTTAGTTATTATCACACTAGTAGTTTCCTAACACACATATGTATCTATGTGTTGTGCAGCTAAAAAACTAGAATTTATTACCGACCGACTTTCATTTTAACTCTCAATGTCTCTAAATGGCTCGCACAACTAATAAGTATTCTTGATAAGAAACTCCAGTAAGAAAAATTGGTAATATCTTATCAAGGTTGGTCAATTTTAATATGTGGTTTAAAAGCTTATTTTAAACCAAACGGTAGCGCGGCAAATGTGCATGTCGAAGCCACACAAACACAAATATATCCGCTATATAGGAAATCAATTTCGCAGACTTTCCCTGAACCGAAAATAATAATCTAATAATAATTCTCTCCTATGCATTTCAGTCTCAAATGCCCGACCCCAAGACGTATAAGCAGCATTTCGAGAACAAGCATCCCAAGAACGACATGCCCGAGGAGCTTAAGGACGTCTGATGGCCGACCTCGCCCTGTGCTTACACATTAATGCATATTTCAAGCTGAACGGAGATCGTCGGAGTTGCCTACCAAGTACGAAACCTTTGCAACAATAAGTTTACATCAGCCCTAGCAAGAACAGCAACAATCAAGACGAAGGAGGGGTGGATACAACAAAAATAATAAGAATAATTATATAATTGCCAATGCAAGGATCGCAGCTGAATTTTTTGTCTACACACACTGCTGACTTTTGGTTTTGGTTTTAGTTTTACTCAAAAAACACTGAAATTAACACAGTATGCAATTGTTCGATGAAATGGCCACACAATACAAAGCAACTTTACCGCATAGCATCATTCAAATGTTTTTCATTTCCTCCTTTTTTTATTAGCTAGCCCATCCAACGACAAGAGACAACAATAAGTACGACTCTCTGATAGGTTTTTGATATTTGATTTGGTTTTCTTTTTGAAACAACGATTATTACAAGATTTTATAGTTTTATATACGATTTTTGTGAAAGAAAACCAATGTTTTTTGTACTATATGAACAATTGAGTAAATCATGTACATGAGAATTTATAAATACAATAAAAAGAGAAAAAACTGTTAAAATGAAGTAACTGGTTTTACAGCATTGTCTTAATTCTACAGTTTAAATGCAAGGCATTTTCGTCATTCCAATACTCTTATTAACAATGATAATTACAAATATGAGAGTACAACTGGTTTGTTTTGCATCTACAAAAGCATATATCGTTAACATAACTTAGAGCGAAAAATAGGAATATTTCCTGTGTTTCCGAATTCGTTTCAGTTCTCTACTTTATGAAGATTTCTTTAGATTATTTTCAGGAGTCGCAGTTTCTATATATCCCACTTGCAATGCTGCAGCTTCATCTATCGGGGATTCGCCTTCGGTAATCTGCATGAATACCAAATCCTCTTTGTCCGGAAAATCAGCGAGTACTGTGATACCAATGTTATTATCCGGCAGGTGGGGCGTCTCCTCGTGATAGCCAAACCAATAGATGATGAGGCCAGGACCAAAGCTGTGCGAAAATCATAGAGTTGTAGAGTAGTTGACGATACACAGTGGAACTTGAAAATGGCAAGAGTAAAGATAGTAATTTAATGAAACCCTTACCGATTACAGTAGCTATGCAGCTGCTGTTGAATGTTGAACTTGTGCCCCTTGGTATCCCCGAAATTGGCCTTGCTCTCGATCCAATTGATCACTTGGCCCTTGTAGAGGAATGGCAGAATCATCTTAATGTCCGGTGTCTTGTCATATCCCATGCGCCGTAAATCGTGTTCATCGTAGAAATGTATGCCGGCCTCCTTGGCCAGTTGCTTGAGCTTCAGTTCGTATTCCTCGCCCATAATACGGCGGCGCAGATCCGTAATAGGGCCCTCCTGATTATCGCTTATCATACACTGCTGGACATTGGCTGCCAGCCGCGGGTCCTCGATGAGATGTGGATGCTTGAGCATTCGTGAGATGTGCGATCTGTGCTTCAGCTTATACTTTTCTTGCAGCAGCGCCCGGCAGATGGCAATCGGATTTGTTCCCTCGGCACAGGCCATTTGAATAAGCAGATCGTTGTTATAAAGTTCTTTCTGGTCTTCGAACCTGAGCACAAGAGCATTGGGTAAAATGGATTGATAGGGTTAACTTTATGACAGTCCTTACGCCTTCAGCAGCTTCTTGCCCCGCTGATCGTGTCTCCAGTGCTGACCCCGGGACCGGTTAAAGAGCTCTGACTGTAGGATACAGGTCAGGGCCATCGGCTCGACTTCCTTGAAGAACCGATTTCGCAGCTCGAATTCGCAGTCGATGGCCAGGCCATGGTAGCCATTGATGAACTGGCAAATCCGCATGTATTCCACACTACCCAGGATCTTCCTCGCCGCCGGCACATCCCCGCCAGCTTTTGACATTTTTTGCTTATGGCCAGAATTCACTAAATTTACTTTTAACAAAATAAGGGCGCCAGAATGGACAGCTGACCGGTCACTGCTAGTCGATTGTACACTCTTATCGATTGGGTTATCGAGTGTTTTGGTGATGTGCGCGGCTATGGTGACTATTTAAAAACGATATTTTTCAATTTTATATTTGCAAATAAAATACTTCCAAGATTAAGAAAAGTATGACATTTTGACATTTTGGATAATTATTGGACACACAAAAAACTTTTCATTAAAACTCTATTTTATTTTAGTTTAGATATATTTTTATTGTTATTACTTGTATATCCTTATACCTAGCACGGGTTTACGATCCACTTTCACATTTTTAACACTTTTTTTTTCTACTTTTTTTGCGTTATGCATTATGTTTTGGTTTCCCAATTAATATATAACTACAAATTGTTATTGTATATTAGTGTGTGGTATGCGGATATTTGTCTGGGTTTATGCAAGTGTGTGCTCCACCATTCACTTAATACTAAAATATAAATAAGCTTGGTTTTTTTTTCGTAAATGCTATTCTTATTTATCATTTGGAAGCAAAGTTATTCATCCATTTTGCTCGGTTTAATAACAACAGTGACTAAGAATAAACTAAATGAGATACAAAAGCGTATAATAAATAATAATAATAATTTGGAAATAAATATTGAAAGACTGTTCAGCTGTCAAAAGGCAACAAACAAAAGTGGAGTTAATGAGGGAGAAGAATTTCCTCAAAAGAAATTATTTCGAGTGCGGCTCGAGGGTCAAAAAATTGTATTCAACAATAACTAATATTTTTAAAACTGATCCCTGTTCTTTCGAGGGATTCAGCGCTGGCTTACCATCTACGAGTAACAATATTAAAAGGTAAAGACTTATATGTTGATCTTACGTCTAAGTCGTAGACTTTAGGTGTAATTATTAATTTTACTATTTTGAAATGTTTTTTTTTTTGGGCTAGCTCCTAACGTTGTATATCTTTCACTTATTGGTTTTAACACCCCTGTAATATTAGGGCACTCTACAACTGACCATGCTACTTATTTTCGAAGACATTGCCATTTGATCAATTTCAATTTTAAAATAATAAATACAGAATTGAGTCAAAGACCTTATAATAATAAGATGCCTAAGGTCCACACATTAGAATTACCATAAGCAAGCACTTTTCTGAGAATATGCCACGCCAGCAAGAAAAATTAGGATGCAAAAAAATCGTTTGACTCATCTTGTTACTGTAAGGTCTTAAATTGAGTAGGGTTGGTCGATCGAAATATTGCACCATCTAATGTCGGACGCACTTTCTTTAGTTATTTCTTATGTCTAATTATATTGTTAATACCAATTTTGTTACTTGACTCTAGAGCTCATGGTTTTAAGATTTACAATAAATCGAATTCGTTACTATATTTAATATTTGATTCTGTGATTTCTTTTTTTTCGAGAGAAGGCATGGGTTATGAGCTAGCGATTTCCACGAAATACAGAGCCAGCAACATCTAGATATTTGTTTGTATAAATAAGCTTATATAATTACGTTGAGAATGGGGAGTGTGATGGGGATGAACAGAAGAGGGGGCAATGCTGACTTTAATACTATTTCTTGTCTAACAAACGAGCTCAATAAACAATTAACAATTAATACATTCCGATTTTATATACTGCTAGACAACACCAGGGAGAGATTGAATTTGGCTTCGATTTGCGGATATATTGTTAGTAGAAATGCGGCGGCGGCAACGTTTGCGAGGGCAACGTCGACGGCTGCTGTTCCCATCAGACAACAGAATCCTTGCGTATCCTGGCCATTTGTTAGCATGTTATTATTTTTTTTTTTTTTATGAAGAGATGAAGACAAAACAACAAAGTATGGTTAGTGGATGGAGATTAGGTTGAGGGAATAGGGTGATGCTTAAAACTGCTTTCGCACCACATATAGTTCTCAGTCTGAGGTGCCCGCATAACGCCCACACCGCCGCCCAGCCGGCGATAGTTCATGCAGCCGCACAGCCGCCATTGGTTCGTCTCCGGGTCATACACTTCAATGGTCTTTAGATAGGCTGACCCATCAAAGCCGCCCACGGCATATAGCTGCCCATTTACCACGGCCAGGCCCACCTAAAAGAAAGTGCATATGATAAGTTATAATAATTGAAACGTTTGTGACTTTAAGCGAATGTCTACTCACCCCGCTGCGTCGCGAGGTCATGGCCACGATGGGGCTCCAGGTGTTGGTCAGTGGATTGTAGCGTTCGGCGGACGAGAGCTCCATGCAATCGTCCCGCCCGCCTACGGCATAAATGTAGTTGTTGAACACGGCACATCCCAGGTGCTTGCGCCTCGTCGACATCGGGCTAACGGCCACCCATTTGTTGTGTCTGTGAAATGAGATTTTTTAATCAATTTAAGGTTTCAACCTTGGTTAATTTTTAGTAAACCAACCTGGGGTCGTATCGCTCCACGGTGTTTAGCGGACACTGGCCATCAGAGCCACCGATGGCATAGAGGAAGCCACCTAGGACGGCCACGGCCACACCCAATCGACGTGTGGTCATCGGAGCCACCTTAGACCATTTGTTCTCCTTGGGATCGTAACGTTCCACGTGATTCAGGCACTGGACGCCATCCTGGCCGCCCACCGCGTACAGGAAGCCATCGAGCACCGCCACACCGACGCTAGTGCGGCAGGAAGTGGTCGGTGCCACATCGCAGGACCATTGATTCGTTTGTGGATCATAACGCTCGATGCTGTTCAGGTAGCTCTGCCCGTCGTGGCCTCCAACCGCGTACAGCAGATCATTAAGGACGGCCACGCCCACGCCGCAGCGACGCTTGCTCATGGGAGCAACCATTTTCCAGTCATTGGTCTGAGGATCGAAACGCTCCACAGAGGCGATTGCATCGCCGGAGCACCATCCGCCCACGGCGAACAGCACTTCGCCGCGTCGCGTCGGTTTGCGGGGTCGAGTGCGGGGACCCTGCATTAGCGGCCGCTCCTGCGGCAGCAGGAGGTAGTTCTTGGCCTCATCTACTAGATCCCGGCAAGCCTCGTCGCTGCGCACCAGGAGATCGGAGCCCACAGTGCCGACAAGGAACTTCGGAGAGAGTAGGGGCAGACGGACGTGTTGGAGGACCTTGAATAACACATAAAATCCTTTCATCAATTTGTAATTTTATGTAATAAATAATAAAGCCTCACCTGTGCCAGATGCTGTCGCCTCTCAGCGACATTATACTTCAGCCAGGACATAACCGCATTGAAGACCTGCTCCTCGGAACGCACGTTTAGCTCGTCGCTGCAAATAATGTCCACTAGCTGGCCAACTGGAAGCAGCAGGAACTCCTCGCTCTCCATCACCTCCTGGAAGTTGTGCTGGGTGAACTTGTCGGCGATACGCAGGAGTTCGCGGCAGGAGTGTGTGTCGGCAAAGGCGCGAATGCCCAGACAGTTGGTGGGGTCTAGCTGCCGCTTGAGAAACTCGCAGCATATGTCCTGAATCTCAACCAATTGCAGCAGACAGGCGGCTGGCAGGAGGGTTTGAACATTTGACTCCTCGACAATGATGTGGGCGGTGTAGCAAAAATCAATGAGCAGCTCCATGGCGTTCTCGTCAATGTCGCGTATGGTGACCTCTGTCTGGCGCGACTCCTCCAGCTCCCCGGTGAACATGGCACAGAAGTAGGAGCTGCAGGCGGACAATATCACTCGATGGGCGAAAATCTTCCGCCCTCCCACGTTAAGCACGACGTCGCAAAGCTCTCGATGGCGCCGCAGCATGTTGAGTTCCGTGAGTGTGACCTTCGGGTGCTTCTCCGAAGTGTGCGACAGGCGGGCGGGCGACGGCGGTCGGTCGAGGCCTGTGGAACCGCCAGAGGAGCCGCCGCCGCCTGCCGTGGAGTTAATGCCCGTTCCGCCCGTGATGGTGGGACCCCCGCTCCCGCCACCGGCACCGCCGCCCACACCGCCAGCGCCACCGGTGGAGCCCGGCAGGTCGCCCATTCTGTTCGCTGCTAAGCGCAGCGGGCCGGAAGCAACCCAACCCCACACGGCGTCTATCTGCGAGAATAATACGAAGAAACGTTACAATAATTATGGCATCTCTGTTTAGGTTAAATTAATTATCTTGTAAAATGATTCGAAATATCAATGCATTCATGTCATATGGTTAGGGAAACCTAATAGCCAAATTATGAGATCAAAACGATTGGGAAATCTGGGCAAACATTAATTTATTCTGTGCAGAAAAAAAAGTTAAAGTGGATGAAAAGATAAACAAAGTTTAGACTCATATGTACATATGTATATGTTGATGAGACGTAGTTTTGATTAAAGGCCCTTTTAAGGAACTAGTGCAAAAAAAAAAAAAACAACTTCGATTAATTTCCTTTTCCTCCACCAACATAAGTACCGCCCACACACAGACACGCTATGTAACACACGCACGTTCCAAGAACACCCATAGACTTTGGGGTGGACCTTTAATAAGGCTTAAATATGGCATATCACAGCTAAATGCGCTGTATTTATTTAAATGTATCAACTTCAATTAATCAATTTCAATAAGAATTTTAATTTGAAATCAAATTCAATAAAAACTGAGTATGCAAAGGCCGAATAATCCTAACCATTCGGTAGGTATTAAAGGTGGCTTTGAGGAGTTTGTTTGTATTATTCAAAAACAGATTTATGGTGGGGTTTTTTTTAACCAACATGGGCGGACTAAGGTACACATTAAATTTTACAGGCAATCAGGTCCACCTTAACACGGAACAACACACACACACTAGGGTAGATTTATGCTGAAGCGATGTAGGTGTCCCAACCTTTGCGTCTCTGTTCTCCACGGATACAAAGCACGTCCACGGCCAGCTGCAGGCGGAAAATTTCGAAAATGCAATCTTGCTGCTGGCTTAGGGCGACCACATCGAATATTTTCCTTGCGCCAAATGCACTTTTTTGCAGGAAAAACTCTGTTTTTTGTGGCCTGGAAAAGTCGAAACACACGGTACGAAGGTATTCAGCGTGACCATAAGTGTACCGTGTGAACATACCACGAGGCTCACAAAAAATACTAAATTATAATAAAAAATAATAATTAAAATAAACTATAAATAGCAAAGACCGTAATTAATTAATTACATAAAAAACAAATAAATGTAATTTACTTATGTGTATTATACATTTACTTATGTATGAATAATATATTCACAGTTTTACTTTTCACTCTATATTTACCAATGATTCCTACGGCTTCTATTATGATATATTTATCCGACTTCCCTAAAATGAATTCTAATAGTAATAATTCTGCATTTAGAACTCGTTTTCTAAATTTTAGCCAATTTTGACGATGTAACCCCTTTCCTTTTCTTGGAAAAAAAATTTTACATTTTGGGCTTAAAAATAGGATACTTTTCTTGGGTTTTTTTATCATAACTTGGCATAAACTCAACCGATTTCAGTCTGGTTTGGTTTTTTCTTCTTGGTTTTTGTAGGAGAACGTTTCCGCATTCAAACCTCGATTTATAATTTTTTGTCAATTTTTAACAATTTTGACGATGTAACCCTTTTCCTTTTCTTGGAAAAAAATGGTTAAATGTTGGGCTTAAAAATTTGTAACTTTTCTTGGGTTTTTTGATCATAATTTGGGATAAACTCAACCGATTTCAGTCTGGTTTGGTTTTTCTTCTTGGTTTTTGTAGGAGAACTTTTCTGCATTCAAAACTCGATTCAAAATTTTTGGCCAATTTTTGACAAATTTGACGATGTAACCCCTTTCCTTTTCTTGAAAAAATTGGTTAAATTTTTGTCTTAAAAATCGGTAACTTTTCTTGGGTTTTTTTTATCATAACTTGGCCTAAACTCAATCGATTTCAGTCTGGTTTGGTTTTTTCTTCTCAGTTTTTATAGGAGAACTTTTCTGCATTCAAAACTCGATATCTAATTTTTTGTCAATTTTTGTCAATTTTGACGATGTAACCTTTTTCCTTTTCTTGAAAAAAAATAGTTAAATTTTGGGCTTAAAAATCGGTAACTTTTCTTGGGTTTTTTTTATCATAACTTGGTTTAAACTTAAGCGATTTCAGTCTGGTTTGGTTTTTTTCTTCTTGATTTTTATAGGAGAACTTTTCTGTATTAAAAACTCGATTTCTAATTTTCCACACATTTTTGACATTTTTTCAAAAAAGGTGTAACTTTTTTGGTTTAAAAATAGCAACAGTTTTAAAGGGTTTTTTGATCAGAACTTGGCTTGTTTGTTCAATCTGCATACTGTGCTTCAATAAAAATATCGCTACTTTGATATTTGGGCAACAAAAATATACCATCTTTAGAAAAAATATCGATATATTGATACTTTGATAAATTATCAACAACCCTAGTTTTTCTATACGCGACGCTAAATTTTCCAGAAGTTGCAAGGCCCATTAAATAGTGCAAAATATATACTAAATTTAAGTTCAA
This sequence comes from Drosophila nikananu, assembly GCA_008042635.1. NCBI lineage: Eukaryota > Metazoa > Arthropoda > Insecta > Diptera > Drosophilidae > Drosophila > Drosophila nikananu. Next base: position 22,180 of record VNJV01020150.1, on the reverse strand, counting down.
AGTGTAAATAGATATAAATCGGATCGCGACAATCTCTTGGGCAGCGAATTCGAAATAGGAAAATACGTGAATACGACAAGAAAAATATATCGCGACTGTGAGACTGTGTGCGTGCGTATTAAAGTGGAGCACACCGTGGATGGCTCTCCACAACAACACAACAGCAACAATAAACACAGCAATAGCAACAGCAACAACAATAGCAAATGCAGAAAATGTTGTGAAAATCTCAGAGAGAGCGGGAGGCAAGAGAACAATAGCGAAAGCGTTAGAATGTAAAGCAATCGAAGCATTAAATAGAGTACAAGTACAGCAATTGCATTGGAAAATCAAATTCGTGCGACAGAAGCGGACGGTTGCAGAAATTTTCGAAACTTGGCAGCCATTACAAAAACAACGCCGTTGTAAAAATACGTGACAAAACGCTTACACACGTTCATACACACCCACACACTCTCGCACGCCAACCAGCGGACACACACAAGCGCGTATTGAAGGAAAAGAAAACGAACGAGAGGATAGAGACAGAGGAGGAGAAGAAGAGAAAGAGAGACGCGAACTACGTGAATTAACAAACAAACAAGAAATATTTTTGCGAAAAAGACAAACACAAAAATTCAATAAAGTGTATTACATAAACAAACAGAGAGTCTTCGATATTATGGAAATTGCGCCACTGATAAATAACGCCGTTGCTGTCGTCACAGCCTCTGCGTCCGTAGCTGCCTCTGCCTCGGCCAACGTCGGCAGCAGCAAGGAAAATGATAACGGTAAAGCGAGGCTCATAGATTGATAAGAAAAACTCTGAAATGGATCCACAATAAACAATATAATTAATATGTATTAGTCTACAGTCGGAATTTCCTACGACGCATATTCTTTAAAACCGAACATTTTCACCCCACCCATCTCAAATGCCAATATTTATACTAGATTGTTTTCACGGTGGATAAATATTAAATGTTTTTTTTTTAAGTAATGAATCCATAGCTAAAGGGAATTATAGTTATTCCTTTATATTAGGGGCAACATTTGAATTTTTTAAATTTGTTTAATCAAACAAATACAGTCAAAATATAAGAATTTGTGGAGACACAGTTGACTCTTATGACATATCCACTTTATTCTTGATGTATGCATTTATATTTTAACTGGATTTGTGTGGACTGTATTTTCATTTACTTTTGCGAGGTCTGACTGTAATGTAGTGCCATCGTTGCACCAACACACGCCCACGCTAGCGAGTGTACGCGTACATTGTGTGCATGTTGCAACACTTTTCAGCAGAGGTCGCTGAACTGCGTCGTGTTTTTTTTTTCTGAATTGGTTTTAGAGGCCAAGCGAACGGGCATAGTAATAGTTTGTGCCTTTTGTCTTGCTATTTGCCATTTGTTGTTGCGCAATTGGCAGCGCAGATCATTGGCCAGGCAGGCAGGCGACCGTTGCACGATAGCGATTACTCAGCAGTTCGCCAAGGTACTCCAATAGCATTTTTCTCAAATACGTAGACAGCCTGGCAACAACTAAGAAAATGCTGTATTTTTAGCCACATACAGTTGGTGCTTATCGAGTACACGGTTGTGTTTACCTTTTATAATAAAACCATAATAATTCTAATCAATTTGCGGAAAATATATATATTTATAGTTTCTCAGTATTTATGAAATTGTTGTATATATGTATTTTGAGCAAAAGAAATAACATATTATCAGGGTGTACCTGGACAAATTAAAAATAATCCCTACAAATCAAATCCATCCCTAATAAACTTATCCAAAAGAATATGGACAATGACCATTAATGCAATGGCTTCAAAGAAGGTCAGGCATAATAATATATTACCTTCATTCTCGGGTTCAAATTACTTTGCCGTACAGATAAGTGGTTTTCGGAAATAGTTTTATTTTATTTTTTACCTTGGCCACTTACACTAACTGATTTTTTGAGTGGCTTTGACTCTATCCAGGGTCATGGAAAAGTGAAATCAGACGAGAAATAGATATCTCAGCAGTTTTTTTTCCAGCTCCATTACCTCAGTTATTTTTTCTTGGTGTCACTTGCTTATCTCTGTTTGCTTTTCTATTTCAAGTCAACAATCTGGCGCTGCTCGCTTCGTTGACTTTACAGAAAGTGCTGAATATCAACAATAACACTAGCCAGCACAACAACAACCACAATCACAACAACAACAACAACAGCAATATCAACAAGCAACTCGAGCAACAAAAACAGCAGAAACAACGACGAAACCTCGATAACAAGAACGAGAATGATGTATTGAATCAATTGCTTAAAAATGGTGCTGTTTTCACCAAAACCGCCACGCCCACGGCACCCATAGCCATTGAGAAAAGGAAGGTGTCGCAGCAGCCACATCAGTATGCCCAGCAGCAGCAACCGAATCATCATCAGCAACAACAGCAGCACTTCAGCGCACAGAAGCAACGCCTCAACTCATCCATATCATCGACCCACTCATCGACATCAACCAACTCCTCGTACGGCAGCAGCTCCTCGGAAGATGCGGCAGCAAATTCAGCGAGTTTGGCAACATCAAAAACTACCACCACGAAGGCGTCCAGCATTAAATTGCCAGAGAAATCAAAAATTCCGTCCGATATACTTGATGATCTGGCCAGTCGGTTCATAATCAATGTACCGGACATGGAGCTAAATAATTTAATTCGAATCTGTTTCCAAGTGGAGCTGGCCCATTGGTTTTACTTGGATTTCTTTTGTGCCCCCGAAGAGAGTGGTGAGGATGGGGAAGCGGCGACCCCCAAGTCTGTCCAGCGAAAGTTGCCGACGGTGGGCATTAAGCAGTTTGCCATGCAGTTGTTCCAAGTGAGTCCTAGGCCCAGAGCTGGGCAAAATCTCTATCTCTTTATCTAAACTCACCGATCATGTATTTTCCGCCAGCACATTCCCTTTTTGAACAAGCACCATGGTACCGTGGATCAAATTCTGGACGAGTGGAAGAACTACAAGCTGTCGGTGCCCACATATGGAGCTATTTTGGTATCCGAGGACCACAATTATTGCTTGCTAGTGCAGTCCTACTTCGCGCGCAACTCCTGGGGCTTTCCCAAGGGCAAGATAAACGAGAACGAGGATCCGGCGCACTGTGCTACAAGAGAGGTGAAGCAGAAAATACATTTAAATAATTGGATTTTACAAAAATTGTTTACTCAGGTTTATGAGGAGACTGGGTTCGACATCACGGACAACATTGATGCCAATGACTATATTGAGGCTTTTATCAACTACCAGTACACGCGGCTGTACGTGGTGCGCAACATACCGCTAGACACGCCCTTCGCACCTCGCACCCGCAACGAGATCAAATGCTGCGACTGGTTCCGTATCGATGCTCTACCGGTGAACAAGAACGATGCCATATCGAAAGCCAAGCTGGGTAAAAACTCCAACTCTTTCTTCATGATCATGCCATTTGTGAAGCGCCTGAAGAAGTGGGTGAACGATCGCAAGGCTGGCATCGAGCCACGTCGTCGCAAATGCTCCGGCCAGCACTCGCCGAATGCCGCCTCGCCCACAAATCACCTGAATGGCAGCGGCAGCAGCTGCAAAAAGGATACGGCAGCGGTGCGGAATGCATCGCGTCGCCAGCGACACAAGTCCATGGGTGATTTGGACGGCGTAAAGTTGAATAATCTCAATGGCAAGGCAGTGGCTCCGGGAACGGGGCCAGCAGCCGCTCCCGCCACAGTCGGCGCAGCCATCAACTCAATGAACATTTGCAATAGCAATGGGAAACGCAATAAACTAAATGCGGCTGCGGGCAGCAATCAAACAACGCCACTATCAACAACAGGGGCTGGCTCAAATGGAGTCGGAGGAGGAGGCGGTGCCACAATATCATCGAAGCGTCAGCTCTTCCACAGCCAAAGTCAGAACGATGCACAGCAGTCGGCAAGCACAGAAAAGGTGAGATCTACAAGTTATTTGATGTTTTCTATGCCTACTTTGGCGTATTTTTTATATTTTTGTTTACTTTTGGCTCAAATGTACGTTTCTTTTTTTTTCAAGAATCCTGTAGTTTGTTTATTATAAATTTGAATGTTATATTCCTTTGCAGATTGTCAGCTCTTTTGATTTGATACGCAAGGAGAAGCAGCTACAACAAAGGGCAGCCAAAGCACTAAAGCAGCAACAACAAATCCAGCAGCAACAACTGCAGCAACAACAACAACAGCAGCAGCCACAACAGCGATCACGCACAAAGTCCCAGAGTGATAAGCAGCCCCATGTAAGGATCCTGGGACAACAACAACAACAGCCACCTACAACAGGGGTGGATTTGATAGCCATGCTATCGGCCGCAGCAGCAGCAGCAGCTCAAAAGAATCCAAAGAACGAGCAGCAGCAGCAGCAGCAGTCACAGTCGCAGCAACGTCCAAGACCAGCTTCAGTGTCGCTGAACTTTGGCGGAGGAGGAGCAGCACCATCCGCTGCCGATGCCCAGGACGACATGCACAAGCTGCAGCGCATGGCTTCTGGCTCAAATTTAAGGATTCTAAAGCGGGCACAGTCGCAGCAACCGCAGCAGCAGCAGCTGCTAATCCAGCAACAGCAGCAGCCTCAGCTGGGTGGCGTTGACTTTACGCCCAATTTTAATTCGTGGACGAATTTCTCATTCACCAAGAACTTTATAGCAAATGTGTTTTGCTAAAAACCTTTTTTCCTTTCGAGTCAAACGCTTCCCTTTAAAATTCTCAAATGATGCATAAGCAAAGGTTACAGGGGAAGACTCTGTGCGCATTAGGGAACCGAAAGAAACTTTGGAGACTTGCCAATGAATATTAAAGCATGCCGAATTGCATTTAAAAGGTTCATTTAACACTACAACAACTACCAACACTTGATAGACCATTAATCGTGTCTAGTCCTAGGCTTTGGAGACTACATATATTGTATAAAAGTTAAGTTTCCTGATCTCTAAGCTGGAGATTTGACTTCTTCCCCAAACATATTCTCAAAAATCGACGAGACATTATTTAATATGACAAACGAGAACGATAAAGCGATTTTCATACCAAAAAAACGCGAGTCTTCCGCTCAGCACAGCACCTGTAAAGTAATATTTTGTATAAACACTGAAAACCAACAAGGTTCAACTTTAAGATCAAAGTGAGAACGCGAACAGAGATTGAGTAATAATAATGCTAGAATTCTTTCGGTATTAAGCTAAAAGTGTTTATTATCGCGCCGTTTAAATGTATTTTTAGAGCAAAAAACCCAACAAACTAAATCTAAACTTAACTTAAAGCGTAGCTTTAACACAAGTCCCGAAAACAGATCGTTTGACAGAGCAAAACTGAAAGCTTTCTGCGGGCCAAGATGAGATGGAAAATTTTCAGGGCTGTTTTACTTACTGCCCGCCCCCACCTACGAATGATAGAATGAGGAGAGAGAGAGAGATGTGTAAGAGAGAATACAAAATAATAACAATGTAAATAATTAAATTGTGATATAGTGTATTTCTTAGCACAATTGTGATCTTAACAAAAAAAAAAAAAAAGAACGGCTGGCAACTACAAACAAAACTTTTATAAGCATAAAAACAACAGCATTTTAATCAATCAATCATAAAATAAAATAAAAATGTCCCGAAAATTGAGATCCAATATCAGGCATATCTTCAGCAGCAAAAACCGTAGAGATAACAAACAACATTTAACGAATTTAAATTAGTTTAAAATTGAAATTTAAATTGCCTAAAAATGATAATGATTTGTATGTAGAGAAAAGGTATTTGAGCGATCTGTAAATTTTACGATAAACCAGAGGAAGGAGTACGTATATATTTTTGTGAGCCACTAGTGCGTAAGGAAGAGCCTTTAAGAAATGTTAAGCCTTTTGATAGAACTCCTTAAGGGTGTTTTTCTACCAAGCCAAGTTTCCTATATTCGTAAGCATGTCGCGTTTTCTGCAGTGTAGTCTCCAATGTTTCCAGCAAAGTCTCCAAAGCAGAGTTGCCTATTTAGCGTATTGTGTATCTTTAGACTAAGCTAGTATAAGCAAGGTCTCCAAAGGTCGCCGCATCAACAACAAAAACCAAAAGAGGTTCCCCTGTAACTTGGTCTTTTTGCGTCAAATTCAATAATGTTCTTTAATCTTAATCAAAATCAGATGAAGAAATATGCATTTGCATTTGCTTTAAATCTTTTACTACTGACTTTTAAAGCTTTTTGAAAAGCCATATTAATTTTTATGTTACTTAATAACTGAACTGCAAATTTGTTTTAAACATTTCTCTTTTAATTTGGATTCGGATTACTTTCTATATTTTTAACAAACTTATTTTTGGAAACTTTAATCCGTTTCCCACCTCGGCCTTAGACAAATGTCCAATGAAATTAACTATCAATTTGGAACCAATTTTAATCATTTTACTCTTCAGCTCTTTATCTTAAACTAAAAATTTCCTTTGACATTTGTCTGTGCCAAATAAAAAACAACAACAAAGAAACATCAAACTTATCCAGCAAGCAATGAATATCAAATTAGGAACAAGAACAGCATTGTTACAGCTTGAAAACTACAAATTTAAACCCAAAACAATATATTGTACAATTTTGTTGTGAACAATTAGAATCAAAACGAAACCAAAATTAAATCAAAACCGATGACTAATCTGTTGAATCCTTAGCTTCAACCCCAAAAATACAATATTAGAGTTCATTACTTCTAATTGTCTGCCAACCACTCACCAAATACCTTATAATATCAAGATGCATAACGCCCATACATTTCAATTGTCGTATAAAACTATTAGCATTGGCTTTTTAAAAACAAAACCTGAAGCCAGAACGATATATTTGACTACAAAAAAATCTTATAGCGTTACTTATCTTTTTATTATAAGTTCTTTGCTTACACCCATAAAGATAGCAATACATCAAATACGTTGGTAATCCTGTAACAACAATCATCGACACAAATAAGTTAATTTAAGTGAACTTTGGATGCGATTCAAATCTTGCCATCAGTTGATTGCCCGAATACTCGCTCCAAGCTACAAATTTGCTATGCATTTTAATCATTGTATCCGACAAGAACAAGAAACAAAACAAAAATGAGAAATCTTTCAAAACGTCCAGAACTAAGAAAAGTATGGGTTGAATCTGCACAAGAATAGATTTACTCTGAATTACCAAAAAAAATATAAATAAAATAAATATTTGCAATCCGCTGAAATTAAAGCGAAACGGCAGATTGAGTAAATCTATTCTTGATAATAAAATATCAAAAATACAATTTGTAGAATTTAATGCCAAAACAAAAAATTAACTCTCCTGAACCATGAACAACAATTGTAACGTAATAATTATCAAATACCTATAATTTCTGTCAAAAACATAGTTCCATTATTTTCAGTCCCCAACATTTCCGGCAATAAATTGATGTACCCCAGTTTTAATGAGTAATTTTATTATTATTTTAAAAATTCTGGGTAATAGAAATGATCCCTCTATTATTTCTAGGTGTGTTTTTTTTTTAAGGAATCATTGATATAAAGTTCAAGTTTAAACTTCAAAATTAAACTTCTAATTCCTTTATTTCGACATCCAAGAGAATTCTATTGTCTTACATAGCCGACATATTTTAACTATACTAATTTATATTGTAATAATAATGTTAGATGGTTATTCATTATTTTCGAAAACATTTACGTATCTACCCTTCCGAAATACGATCCGCTTGGGCAAGCTGATGAATTCTCCTTCTGGACGGACCTTAATTCGCTCGACTGGTGGCTCCTCCATCTGGGCCTGCACTAATCGCCTGGCGTACGGAACCTTCCGCACATCCGGATGCACACGCTGGGTAGGATCCAGCTCCATGAACTTTCCCTCCTGCTTGAACTTTGCCTGATTGTAGTGGGAGCGCAAATGGCGCATGAAGTTGCCGGGAACGGTGGTGGCATTGCAGCCCACATATGGACACTTGTGGTTCAGGGCTTTGTGCCAGTGTATGTGCTTCACATACCGTTTCCACACCCGGAACCGACGAGTGCAATCCGGATAGCTACAGTTATACATATCGACTGGAGGATTGACAGGTTTGTGGGTCCTCAAGTGCTTCTGAAAGGGTCCGTAGTACTTGAAGTTCATATCGCACGACGGACAAGCGTACTCCAGGGAACTGTGGCAGCTGCTATCGTGGCGGATAATGTCGGAAAAACGGGCGAACGTTTCGTCGCAGTTCAGACAATGGAAATCTATGTCCCTGTGCCGTGTTGAAGATTTTGTATGATTCTCTGCCTCCTCGTGATCTGCCAGTTGCTTTGGCTTGTTAAAACTCGCTCCACAAGTGCCACAGTAGTAGGTGGGACTCTTCCGGGTCAAGGGATTGTGGCACCGAATCTGAAGCAGGTTATCGTACGCCCGATCGCAGCAGGTGCACATCAATTTGGTGGTCTTGGTTTTGTCCTTAAACAATTTTGCGATTACCATTCCATCCTGAGCGATGGCCACGCAGAAAAAATCAGGCTTAAATTCGGAGCCTCCCAGAACTTCCATTTCCTCTTCCGCTTCCTCTTTGCCCATAACATCCTTTTGTGGCGATTCCATTTCCTCATCTTCTGAGGATGAGGACGGATTCTCTAGCTTGACCTGGAACGCCTTAGAGTCGTCTATTTCCTCTTCCGTTTCCTCTTTGTCTTCTGGGATGTCCATAACATCCTTTTGTGGCGATTCCGTTTCCTGGAACGCCTTAGAGTCGTCTATTTCCAGTGGTTTCTCCTGCAGTCCCTCCTGGGCCTTGCTCCATTTCCTTAGAGATTCGCTTATGTGTAAAACCCCCTCGAAACACGCTTGGCAAATACACGAGCTCTCTCCCAGGATGGAGACCTATGGATGCGGAAGGTATACTTGTAGAATCATACATACAGATGTACATATTCATATACAGACTTACATCAATTTTGTAGCATTCGAAGAGTCTCTGTAGTAGTTTGTTAACTGCCTTATACATGGGCTTCTCAAAATCTACCTCCATTGCCTGGTCCTCCCGGCACAAATTGCACCGTTGTTTCTCCGACATTTTGTACGATTTTTTCCAATTCTTGATGGTTTGATGAAAAACTGGGGCTAGAAAATAATCAATGATGTTATCGATGCAACAAAGTCAATACTATCGATGAGACGATTAACAAATAAATATCGAGGTTTCTTAAAAATATCGATAAATGTTACTTAATAATCGAATAGTGTCAAAAGGTTTGCTATAATCTTTAACGTTGGATATTTAAAATAAAAATGTAGTGGTTTTTCATGTTTTCGATAAACAAATGATCGATTTTATATAAATATGAATTTAAATTACTTGATTTATAAGCTGATGTAACTTGCAGCTGAAAAATTATCGATATTAATTTATCTAACTAATCAGGTTGTCAAAAATATCGACATCGTGGGCTTCGTTCTCGTGTTTGATAGCGTCACTTAGCTGCTTGTTCCTTATGCCGCACTTCAGGCACCGCATGAGCATGACCCTGGTCTTCGGCCTGGGGTGTCTCTTTATTTTCTGGTGTATCTTTAATTCGAAGGTGCTTGGATAAATGGCCTCGCATACGCCACACCAGAACTCGGGATGTGTTCGGGTTACAGAAGCATGCTTGTGGATATCAGACAAGGTGGCAAACAACTGGTTGCAGCAGGTGCACAGCATCCGTATGTTTTTCTCCTTGGTTTTGTCTTTGAACAGTATGGTTAGGGCCAAGCCATCGGGTCCTATGCACACGCAAAAGAAGTTCTCGAGACTCGATCTCCAATCCGTATCATCACTATCTTTGGAGCTTTCTACTTCGTCATCACCGTCATCAGAGGATACATATTCTACCAAGTCCTCGGCGTTCTCGATAAATTCTACGTCGTCCGTTTGGGGTTCTTTATCTCTTGTACATAAGAAACTATCTATTTGCTGGGGCTTCACTTGAATCTCCGAGAACTGAGCATCGGAGTCGGGCTCCAACTTGACTTGAAATATCCTGGAATCATCTATGTCCAAGGGGCTTGCCTTTAGCACTTCCTGGGCTTTGCTCCATTTCTCGAGGGTTTTGTTCATTTGTAAAACTACGTCGAAGCACTGTTCGCAAATGCATGAACTTTCTTTCAGGATGGACGCCTTTAAAAAAGGAGGATTTACACCTAAAATATTTATGCCATGAATTTCTGACTCACATCAATTTGGTAGATCTTTAAGAGCCTTTGGAGCAGTTTCAAACTGGCCGACTCAATTTTGAGATCCACATTTATAGCGAGATTATCCTGGCACAATTTACAAAGACCATTATCTGACATTTTGCAGAAACTCTTATTTTATTTTATGCAGCACGTAAACATATACACAGCGTGACCGCACCGATGACAAAACAAAATACTAACTGCATCCAAGAAAAAATACCACAAAATACCATTAGTCTCAAAAAATACCGTTAAAATACCTAATTTAAAAAGTATCTTGAAAAAGCGGCGAATCTGAATTATTTTCCGAAATTTTCTGCAGACTTTTGTTTTCGTAAAATAGACAGCAACAGAAAATATCGCACCACCACACCATTAGTATGACTTCAAATACTGTATTCTAACTTGCATTATCATTATCTTTAAATAACAGACGAAAGACATTTTTAAATCATATATACATTTATTCTTCTCAATAGGAAAATAAAAATACTTATACTTGTTTAAAAAAAAACAATAAAAATTTTAAATTAAATGTGATGGTTTTTCAACCTGATAAAAAAAGATTGGCATGCTGGATATATTTCTGCATTGTCCGAAAGAATTCTGTATCGCCAAAGGCATTTTGGCTTAAAGGCAGATACAAAAAATATTATCTATTTAAGTACTTCAAAATATACTTAAAAATAAATCTCACCTTTAAGTATCAACGACACAATTTTTGACTGGAATTAACTTAGTTGTTCCTCTTTTATGGACACGCCATCTGCATAGGATCTTCGAGATTCTCAAGAAATGGTTATTCGATTTGGAGTCGCCTTCTTGGGCCTTGCTCCATTTTCGAGGGTTTGGCTTATTTGTAAATGTATTCATAGCACTGTTTGTTTGTTTCCTGTTGTCCGACTTAACCTTGAGCCGAAATTCATCGCAAGATTATCCTTGCGCAATTTGCAAAGGCTCGAAATTATTAGAAAACCTAGCGATGACTATCGGACACTGTTGAAACAGTCTGGATAATTATATGGATATAATTAACAAAAAACATATGTGAGTTTCTCTAACAGCTAGTTTTATCTGTAAAGCCTAAAATTATTTTCAAGATCTTTGCCTTTCGTGTGCGCATAGGTGTGTTTATGAGAACTAGGCGAAATAGGGTCGACTTCAATAATAGAACTTCACTTGTTTTTTGCTGTGCGTTCTCAGGTGCTTTACGTGTTCTCCCGGCATTAAGATGCTGCTGCAACCTGGGACGGGACAGTGGCTAGTAATGCGCTTGTGCAGGTTCAGGTGTTTTACATACTGTTCCCACAGTTGAAACTTTTGCAGGCAATTGGGATAGCAACATACGTGGTCCTTGTGCTTCCACTCGTGTTTTGCTAGGGATACGCAAGAATCGAAGGACATGCTGCACTTTTTGCAATCAAAGGACACTTTGACGTGGTACTTTTTCTGATGTAGGAATGCGTTTAAAAACTTTGTGTTTATCTTGTCGCATTTAAGGCACCTGATGACGACGTTCATGTTCAATATCTGGTGATTCTTGTATTTTTCATGAAAGTTTAGCTCCGTGATGCTTGTAAAATGTATGCCACATAAGCGGCACCAATACTCTGGGAGAACACGCCTTACTAAACTGTGGTTCTGAACGACGGACACATTAGCAAACACCTTGTTGCAGCAAGTGCACAGAATCCGAATGTTCCTCTGTTGGGTCTTGTCCTTGAACAACAGTGCTAATGCCAATCCATCATGTCTTAGGCACACGCAGAAGAATTCGTGCGGAAGTAACCTCCAATTCAAAGGCTCTGTAGATTTTTCTTGAATCTGCTCAATTCCGAATAGTTCCTCATAAACTTTGACAGAAACTCCCTCAGCGCGATTCGCAGAAGGACCCTCCGCAAATGATTCTACGTTCTCTGTGTGGGGCTCTTCCTCGTCGAGAAATTCCACGTCTTCTGTTTGGGGATCTTCCTCGTCGAGAAATTCCAAATCTTCAGTTTGTTCTTCCTCGTCGAGAAATTTGAAGTCATTCGAGTTGGAGGTTTCCTCCAATTCAAAGTTATCCTCCGGTGGAAATTCTGCATCATCATTTTCATCCCATAAAGCTTTCGACTCCTCCTTGACAGTAATCACCGTGTTGTGATCTGTGTCCGGGAGACGGGCGGTCTTCTGTAGGACCTTCTGGGCATTGCTCCATTTCTGAAGTTGTTCGCTCATTTGTAGAATCCCCTCGAAGCACGGTTTGCAGGTGGAATTGCTCTCTCCCAGGACGGAGACCTATTAAATGGAAGGTGTAATTACTAGGTTTTTAGAAGGTAGTTTTAGGACAAACATCTATGTTGTAGCAATCGAAAAGCCTTTGCAGCAGGTTGTTTGCAGATTTATACAAAGCCTTCTCTAGGTCGACCTCATGAGCCCGGCCCACATGGCACAACTTGCAAAGTTTTTCATCCGCCATTTAACACTTCCTTAAATATAAAAGCAAATTTATAAGAAAATATTTTGAGGAAGAAATGGCCAAACACATCGATAGTTTGATGGTTTCAATTTTTATTTTTCATCGCCAAAGCGATTGTTTCCAATATATCGATAGAAGTTGATCTTTTAAAAAAAGTTTCAGTCGGATAGCCAAAAAATTTCCGCTAAACCGAACAGAAGGACATGGCTCGACTAAAGGTATAGTACTTTCCAAGGGTTTTCGTAAAACTAAGGGAAAGAAACAAAATGTATACACTTAACTTGATCTTCAAATTGTTTTTTAAAAACGATTCGATAGTCAACCAAAACGAAAAGAAATCGTTGGTATCGATGTTGAAATCGATGTCGTCCCAGCTCTAGTTCAAGAACGCAAACTACAACAAGAAGTTTTCCCATCCGTGTGACGTGAAAAGTGCATAAGTTTGTTCAAATTAGTTTAAGTCTAATTTATTAGCCAAACAAATAAAGCCATGGTAGGTAAACGAATAGTTCTCGAGCGAAAAGTAATTGCTAAATTGATGACGAAGTGCCTGTTTTGTGTTTTCGCCGCACGTTACGCGTGTGTTAGTGTGTGTGCGTGTTAAAAAAGCGGTCGCCGCGTCACAATACAAAATTGTGTTTCGATTTTTCCCAATATCCTTTTTCTTCGATTCCTAATTGAAATTCGAATTTTTCCCGATCCCTGTGGCCCGTTCTGGATGTGACGAACCTGGCGTAGTCGTTTGCGGAAAAGATAACGAGTTTGCTGGCACGGCCGAACCAACAAGATCCAGTCGGACCAGAGCAGCCCTGGTACCTTAAATATGGAAGTCGACTGCTGGGAATTGTGGCCGCTTTCTGTGAGTATGATATTTTAAAAGCCAATTTGGAGCTCTTCCCCCGCAGTTTATCCCCTTTGCACAGCTAGCGAAGTTGGCGAAAAACCGCCGTGACATTGGGCGGTCCAAAAATATTTGGCATCGATTTTTGTGTACCACTCGTTGTTGTTGCTGTTATCTATTCGTAGGTGTGTGTGTGTGTGTGTGTGTACGCACGCTCTCTGACATTGATAAAGGCAAAGAGAGGAGACAGAAGGTGAAGACAAAAAGGATACAGAAATTTGTACGGAAATGTGTGTTAAAGTATTTGTAAGGGAGCTTTTCTGTGTCAAGTTTGGCGCTTTGTTTTTTGTTTTATTTTTCTTCCTTTTGCTGTATATCAATTGCAATTCTGTTCGGCTCATTCTCTTATAATTCGCATTGCCTTTTGTTTTATCAGCATCGCTGTCACTCTTCCCTTTCTTTATAAACTTTAGTAATGCTTGAATGCGCATTTTCTTTGTTATGCGTTTTCATTTAACCTTAACCCTTGGTGTGCCCCACGTGTCAATCGAATCTAGTATCCGTAACATGCAAAGTTACTATTGCCTTTTCTCTTAACTGAAATAATTATTTTATCACAATAGTATGAGATGGCGTTAGTGTTTATAATGGGATTAAACAACATTTTATTGAGATGAATTGTAGATGATAATAATAGCAATATAAATTAATAAAGGGACGTTATTTCAGCTTTCTGCTTAAGTGAACTTGGGGGTTAATTCAGACTTTAGCTATTCTTTATCGCTATTATTTCTGATTTTTGTTTTCCTTAATTTTATATTTCTTTGAAATCATATTCTGAGAATATTTTAGCTTTAATATTAACTATATTAACAGTATGTATACATTTCTGATTTTAACTCGGATAAAGAGGATTTGGAACTTTTTTTATTTTATAGATTCTACAATATAAATATAAATAAATCTATGCAAAAATAGCCTAATAGTTTTCCAGTTAATTTTTATCAGGAGTGCTAATTTCAGTTCCCCATTAAAATATTAACATGGTTACAACTTTTCTTTTTTGAATGTAATTGAAATATTTTTTCTCAGTGGCGTTTCTTGGCTCCCCTACAATCGCATCTTTTGTTGTTAAATATCCCGGAGACTTTTTTATTCACTTGTGGGGAAATGGAGAAATAGCAATTGTTGCCCAACAAATAAACACCATCCACTTAAAATCAATATAAATAGCCTGTATAGCTCAATTAAGGGAGAAAACTCACTCGTGCGGCTTCCACAGTGAACCGGTTGTGTTTGGGTAAAATAAAACCAAAAGTCTATGATTAATAAACAATTTTATAGCCGGTCTCCGCAGAGCACAACGACTTCTTCCCCCCAAGCTGGGTTTACGAACCGCATTAACCTCAAAATCAAGATCGGATTTCGCAAAAGGAAACATGAATCTGAGAGCCAAATATAAAGTTAAGCTGAAAGTGTACCTTAAAAATTCAAGTTGAATTTTAGGGATAATTTAGATCTCCCTCGTGATCTTTTAGAATAATTTTGCTCGCCACTTTTATCCAATTATCACGTCCAGCCATTTATCTATGTATGTATGTATAACTAGCTTAAAGTCGTACGTATACTGTGTGTTGTTTACTCTTTGCTTATGCTTTTATCATTGCCCTAAAGCAGCTGATAAAATATTTTAATGTAATTGACTTCAACACTCTCTAACTTTATCAACAAAAATGTAGAGCATTCGCTCCATTAATGTCTAGTAACAATTTGCTCAACTGTTTTCCCCGCTAGTTGTTACGCTTCTGTGCCTTTCCTTGTTGGGTATTTCTGAATAAAAGTTGAATTGTGGACACATTAAAAGTAAAAAATTGGCACACTCATGAGTCAGAGCTGTTGATAAGATTGTGTATTCCAATGTATTTACTTCTTATTTGGAGCTTGCCGATGAGATAATGGGTCTCGGGGGCGTATTTGATTAAAATTTATTCTTCCCCCGGGTCAGTGCCTAATGATTTTAGCATAATGGCAACGCCCTTGAAATTTGAATATTTCATCAAATAGAATTAATAAACACATATTATTGGTCATAACCTAACACCTAATTTTATATTATTTCGTCTTGTTTATACTTTCAGTTGCCATACTCTTCGGCCTTTGGAATGTGCTGTCCATTATCACACTCAGCGTATCATGTCTGGTGGCGGGCATCATACAAATGGTGGCCGGGTTCGTGGTAATGATTCTGGAAGCGCCCTGCTGCTTCGTCTGCATCGAGAAGGCCAACTTGATCGCGGATCAGGTGGACTCCAAGCCCATGTACTTCCGGGCTGGACTCTATATTGCGTGAGTGACCAATTAAATGGAAAGTACTAAGCAATTTTTTAATTAAATGTACATTTCTAACGTCATTTACAGCATGGCCGTTCCGCCCATTTTCATGTGCTTTGGATTGGCCAGCTTATTTGGCAGTGGTCTCATCTTCGCCACCGGCGTGGTCTACGGAATGATGGCGTTAGGAAAGAAGTGAGTTTGAAAGTTGGAAAAAGAATAAGTCGGCATAGAGTTCAGAAAAGCGTTTCGAAATCAGTTTTAAATATTAAATAATTAATATCAATAGTATTTCAGTATTTCTCTCACTGTTCATCGCGTTTCTCTGAACTCCCAACCGATTTTTATTCCACGTCTGGAAATAAGTTTAGTTGCTAAACGAGAGGAGGAGCAGCAAGCGATTTATAGTTGGCCCAAGCTATGCCCTTTTTTGCTAATCGAAACCAAACTGTTTTCTCTATATTCCCACAATGTGCTTGCCACTGTGAAAACGCTTAAAAAACGAATCTGTATAAAATAATATGTAGAGCTTCTCGGGAGGACATGGCCGCCGCTGCCACATCGCCCACACAGATGGCCGGCAGTCAGGCGGGCGGGCAGATGCAGATGGGCGGCGATCAGCATATCACACTCATGGAAGATCCCGACGTTTGGCGCCCCACATAAATGCCTAGCCGAGCGATTAGTAACTGCCAAAACCACAACAACTCTCACACTCCAGATACAGATACTCAGATACTACACCCACACCCACACAACTAGAAATGCAAACGATGCAGCAAACAAATATTTTACGGCGCCTAGTTTTTAGTGTTCGTTCCAAGGAATATTGTGTGACTAGGAGAAGAGTCAATAGGCGTTTGTAGGAGTGCATCAGAGATCAGAAATAGTATACAGAACACCCCACCAATTACAAAGGGAAATTAAAAAACGAAATTCTCATTATTGTTGAAACAAAAAGACAGCGAGAGAGAGAAAGTGTTAGTAATCAACGTGTTTTTTGGGCCAATGCACTTTCGTCATTCGTCCCCTTTTGCATGCAGGTCATTCATGTATTCCAATTTTTTAATGCCTTTCGTCGAGCGGTTGGTGTTGTTGAAAACTACAGTTAAATATATATATTATATGCCTAGAGAAATACTGATACGAAAATAACGTAATACACATGCCGGACTCAGCAGCAAGCATATATTTTTAGTGAGAAACTATATTTGAAAGCTAACCGAATGCAAGAAGAACCTAAATGAGTAACCACAGCTTCCACACACACACACTTACACTAGGTACACTAGCCACCACACACAGCTAAGGGTACTAAAAAGCAAATAATATAATATGAAAAACCTAGAGCAATATGTACAACTCAGAAAGTATTAACTTTATATGCTTTGCTTCGATGTAAACCATAAAATTAAATGTTAAACGTTGTTTGAGAATTGATTTTGCTCTCAGGATAGTCACAAATTGAAATTGAAACATAATCAAGCATTATACCAGAGTAAATATACAAATCAGATATACAACAAGTTGAGGATTTAAATGCTCTATATTTTTTAAATGTTGTAAACCAGAATCAATTTCAATTTTGAATCATTATTATTAGTTCTATTTGGTTATTAGGTTTCATTCACTCGTGCTTCTTATAATTTCTCGTTCACTAAAAATATATACTTATTTATCTTTTTGTATGCCTAAGTTATGTTTAAGTATTTATTCCAAAAGGTTTTTACTTTGAAAGTCTGAAAGAAAATCATATTAGAGATATGTTTTTTTATCTTCCTTCAATAACCATTCCAAACTCGGTTTTTAACTTATTTGATTATTTATTTGTCTTAAGCTTAAGTACACATTATTTAAAGAATACTCGCATGAACTTGTTACAAAATAGCTTCGCCAGCAACTGAGAATCTCACCTGAAGTAAACTATAATGAAATCAAATAAATTTTGTTAAAATTTGTTAATCGATGAACGCAACACTAAAAATGAAACCATGTAAAATATTTCGTTTACCTTGGACTAAGCATAATTCAAACAATATCAAAGACTTTGTAAATGCCACATGAAGAAAACCCAGAAAGAGACAAAAATGAACCGTTTAAAACCCAAGTACAACCAACGACGGCCAACAATATACGATTTGCGCTAAGAACATCTCGTTAACGACTTTGCTGCGTCGCCGAGATCACTAAAGGCAAATAAATTTTGAGTTTTCCTTGCTGTTATCACTTAAGATTTGTATTCTCTAGAGTGCCTTGCATATTTGTACGCTATTTTTTTGTAGACATACATTTTCTAAGTAGAATTAAAGAGTATTTTCAGTAGATCCATTACCGATATTATATTATATATTGGACCTAATAGTTTTGTACATTTTGATGAAAAATATACATAGCTTTGATTTATGCCCGTAGATCCCTAGTTTTTGTCTTCAACTCAAAGTAATATATTGTTTTTTATATTTTTATACGCCAAGGTCTAAGTCTGGTAAAGTTATGTTCTGTTCTTTCCCCCCTTTTGGTTCTATGTAGGCACAAATTACAGTTTGGTTAGTTGAGCACTATATTCTATTACGTTCTATTATTTATTATATTCATTATGTCTTCTTAATTTCAATGATAAAATTATAGCTAATAATGTTTTCTAATCCTTTCTTTAAACAGAGCATCCGCTGAGGATATGAGGGCAGCTGCTGCTCAACAAACTCAAGCAGGCAATACGGCCACCAGCGATCGAGCGGGTATTGTGAACAATGCCCAGCCGTTCTCCTTCACCGGCGCCGTGGGCACGGATAGCAATGTGTGATCCAGAAAATAAAGACAAATCGTTGGGAAAGGTGTGCCGTGAGAAAACAAGACTCAAAACGCAACATTTGAAGGCAAACCTAACCAGGAGATTGAAACCACACACATCACAGGCAATCTACAACATAATCATGTGCAATTCGTGTAATATTGTTCAGTAATTAACATTATTCAGCTCTGATCTCTCTCTAGAGCAGTCCAAATCCAGTCCAAATATCAGTCCCTTTTAAGCAGAAAGCAAAAATTATTCACACACAATTTCATATTAAATGTTTGTAAATGTATTTTGGCGTTTTCCGTGTCCTTTATTACTATTAATTGTGTTGCCTGTGTCCCATCATTCCAAAATCTATTTGGTTTCAAATTTAGTGGAAATTGAAAGTAAATTATTAAAAATCACTAGCGAGGTGACGAACGAGAACATCATGTAAAATTTATGTTTAGTCATAGTTTAAATATACCTTAAATATATTTAAATGCATAATACTAAAATGTTTAAATTAATGCAAAATAAAACTATAAATATTGTATGTAAACCATATTAAAATTGAATTATACATACTTTAAATTATGTTAAATAAAATTAATTATACAAACAAGTAACTGAAGTGTCTTATATATAATTTTGAAGTAAAAAGGGCATTTAAATATACGTTGTTAAAATATTTTATTAAATATGAACTTCTATAAAAACAGACTATTTATAAAAACAAGAATTTGGAAAACAAACAAATTTATGCTTCATAGGAGCCGCTCTCGTCACTTCCCGAGGAGCCGCTCTCGTCACTTCCCGAGTTCTCCTCACTTTCGGGATCCAGCTCCCAGATTTCAATTTCTTCGAACACGTCGCTGCCGCTCTGATCGTCATCATCTTGGGCATCATCGTCATGCTCGTGGGCGTCGTGTTCGTCGGAGTCTAGCTCAGAGGAATGCCAACGGTAGCGACGATCGCTGATGACATCGCTATCCTGCTCGGCTACATCGGCGGACATGCTGACGGCGAACACCAGGGCCAGGACTCCTACATATATGTGGGGATTATTATTAATTAAAATTCTGTATACATCATCAAGGATTGCCGTTTGAACTCACCAAAAACCAGGAAGAGAACTTTGTTGGAAGACATATTGGTTGATTGATTGATTGTTGCTTGAGACTTGAAATGCTCGATGCTTCGATGCCAAGTGAGGGTTTAGCTTTGGCTTTTATACCCGAAATTTCTTTTTGGCAAATGCCTTGCCAATTGTCTAATAGTAAGTATTGGGCAGGTTAAACGGTGCTACTTGCCCTACAAATCTGAATTTAAACAACTAAACAAATATGTGCTTAAGCTACTAATTTTTAACAGTGACAAGGTCAACATTTTTGGGACATGCCTGGGGAATTCGGTAGCTTTAACTGGGTTTTAATGTTTGCTTAGATCGCTTTCATATTTATGATATAATTTAATAAAATATTGTATTAGCTAACTGCTTAATTTTGTTAACTTTTTTCAAAGGATCAATAGTTCAATAGTTTAATAATTTATATGATAAAAGATAATAATTAAAGGAAAACCCTAAAAGTTTAATGGTGTATTGACAAGTCACAAAGTCACATTTACAAATATCGGATTTAATATTAAAATAACGATTATTACATATTTCATAAATATTATATTAAGGTCTTTTCTTACCTAATACATATATTTAAATCAAATGTACAACTTAATGATGTTAAGTTCGACCTAACAACAGGATTTATCGATAAAGTACATACATGACGAATCAAGGACATCACTTAAATATTTTAATAAAATTAACTAAATATGATTGGCTTATATTTAGTTACTTACTTTAACAGTAATAGTTAACTTATTAAATTATATACGTCCAAAGAGAGAAAATACATTTATTTTTGGAGATGTTGGCATATAACTCTTAATATGTTTTTATAAAACAAAGCTTTTTAATTTGGATTATAATAGATTGACGGATTCAATTGTATGCTTCCTATTGAGTTTACCTGCATTCCTTTGATTTTATATTTCGCTCAAAAGTATGCAGCACAATTCGTTAAGTCTGATGTAGAAGACGACCGCAAAGTCTGGCAACGCGGGTCGTCAGCCGTATTTTTTACCAAGAAATATTTATTACCTACAATCATTAAAGACGTCAATTGCATATATACAAAAAAAAAATATATTTTAAAAAAAAAATTATAAATACAAAATGCGACCTTAGTTTTCCTCTTCGCAGGCATCGATCCAATCATTGTAGACGTCAATTGGCTCAGATAGCTGGTTGACGGACGACTGATACCATTCCAGGCACACATTACAGGTAACACGTCCTAATTTCCGTTCTTTATCCCTAAGATTGTTAAGTTTTCATCATTTATGGCACATAGAGGAAAACTACATACATTTTCACTTCGCAAGCTTGCTTGTGGTTGCAGAATGGACAATCGAAAAGTGAAGGCAGCGGCTCAATAATCTTTCGCCGTGGCGGACCCTTGCGTTTTGACTTGCGACGACCCATTATATTTTTAAAATATATAAACCACTTGATATTTAAAGTCCAATTAAATTACTTTTTAAAAATGATTTGTCAATTAGAACCTGAACGATAGCAATTGACATTTAAAGCAGAGGTTCCTTTATTGCATTTCAAAATTAACGAAATAAAGTCTGGGCAATCTGGAATAAATAATATTAAAGAAGAAAATATAAAACTCTAAAACTATTTAATGTTTGTCAATAAAAATTCTTCCTATATCTGGAACTTATTCTACGAGCAAACTCCTAATAAATATTTTCTTAAGATTTTAATATCAAGATGCATTCCCAATATATGTAAAAGTCTTATATTTAAATAATTTTCCTATCTTCCCTGTTTTTGTTTGAGGTTTCCACTCCAAAAACTTCAGTGTTGATATTGATCCGTTTGGAGGCACAGGATCCTCAATTGATTGGGCCCACATAAGCTGAGCATCTGTCTAGACATCCTTTTCAAGATCTCTCCATTTACGTAACTCAATGTAGCAGAAAATCCCATTGTCCCCGCCAATCGATCGTAAGTCTGCCTTTGGGGCAGAGTATCGATTACACAATTCTCGATTGAGTCAGGCCGAATAATTTGGCGCTCAAAGATGTGGGTCAAGTGTTTGAGTTCGGCTGAGGGAATGAAAAAGATGTACAAAGATATAGAACCGAACCGAAACGCTTTCAAGATACCGAATTTTCTCTGGCTAAAACGCCGCACAGTTGACGGATAGATACTTTTGCCTTGCAAAAATCATAACTCTGGAACCAGTTGAGATATTTTTATAATTTTTTTTTTATATGCAAGGTAATTTTAGTACCTTTCGAATAAGTGGTCAACCAATATGGTGTGATAAATAGAACATTTTATATACGAAATCTAATGTTTTTTAATGCAGTTTTCTCCATTTTTATCCGATTTCGGAATATACTTTTTGATTGTTTTCTCTGAAAATGCTAATATGGTACATATTTAGTTTTTTAAAAACAAAAAAAAATAATTTTAAGCAAAAAAAAAA
>VNJV01020149.1:0-54951 GCA_008042635.1 Drosophila nikananu | reverse complement strand
AAGAAGTTCCCGATTTTTGAGCCAAAAAAGTACCAATTTTTTTCAACAAAATGAAAGGGGTTACATCGTCAAAAATGTAAAAAATTTGCCAAAAATTAGAAATTGAGTTTTGAATGCAGAAAAGTTCTACATTAAAAACTAAGAAGAAAAAACCAAACCAGAATGAAATCCGTTGAGTTTAGGCAAAGTTACGATCAAAAAACCACTGAAGGAGTTCGCGAGCCAAATGCAAGGGTATAACAATGGAACTAATGGGAATCCTTTGGGATTAGCAAATATAAACTCCCATCGATCGAGTAGATAAATGACCAAGTTCAAACAAAACGTTCGAGAATCGCGTGCCGTCTGCGTCTATTAAATGCCTTTTCAATTTTTTATTATTTTATTGATTTTTGCACTTTTGTTGTTGTGACCGCGGCTGACGTCGTCGATTCTCTAAAAGTCTCAGCAAAAGTCAAATGTACAAACAGGAGGTTGGGGGAGGGAAAAGCTAAAAGTAAACGAATAGCACTCAGAAGAGAATCAAAAAATTATTCGATTAAATTGCTGTTAATTTAGTGCTAAGCATTTACAATGTCGGAAACTTGTTCTCGTCGCATTTGCCATTAATTTTATGATTCCATTTCGGTTTATACCGAGCTGGCAGCACATAATATAAATACGTTTAAATAACACTAGTTTACAAAGAAAAACATTGTGAAAAACGTAGAATTCTAAGAAAATTATAATTGCATACAGATCAGCTTTAAAAAAGGATCCAAAGATTTTTATACAACTCAAAAGATCAACAAAGAAGTCTATTATACTGAAACTAATTAATACTTTTTGCTTCAATGAAACAATAAAATCCCTTGATTAGAAAAGAAAAACAATACAACCCTGTTCAAACTGAAATATTTTTCAGATTATATGTATAATAGATGTTTATTCAAACAGTTGCTAATCAGAGAATAATATTTCCCAGCGTTTTTTCTTATTGTTTATTTAGCCAGAGTGTCTGATAATTATCAACCTAATGCCTGTTGTTGTTTCAACCTCTTTCCATAACTGTCTGGTCCGCTTATCTATTTATTGATATCAACCTGGTGCCGTTGACTTGAATTGACAAATTGGCTGCCATGACCGTAACTCGTTTGTCATTATCGTAGCTCAAGTTCATAGCCAAAAAGGAGGCTTTTTTTGCGAAGATAACAGTCTCAAATGGCCCAGAAAGAAAAATAATTGAATGAATAAATAAAAAAAACAGTCTTAGCCGCACCCTGTTCTAATAAAATCAGCCTTAGACACGCAAAATAACTGTAAACAAGTGTGTTTGATGAGAACTATTGATATTTTCACAAAAATGCAAACATTGTCTGTATTTACCTAAATGCTTACTTGTATTTACTCGCCTCCATGTAAGTCAATTCTGTCTGAGGTAGTAATGATTCTCTTCAAACCCTATTTCAGCTTTGCTTTGTTTTCGAATCGCATAAATTAATTACATCGCCGATGAACACTAAACGAGCTCGTGACATTTTCACAACATTTTACTCTAAATACAATTTCTATACCCCTTACTGGAGGACAGTCTAGGGTATGTCATTTCTATGGGAAGGTATATTTTTAATGGAGATACGGAGGCTTTTCTTTATCGTCAATAGACTTTCGTTAACAATTTTTACTATGAAGTGCAGTCAGAATATTTAGAATTATAAATTTTTTTCAGCTTTTTTATTTGATTTTACCTACTTGCAGTGCTGATACTGAAAGTAGTGTGATAGAAAAAGCTAGTTTAAGGGCGCCGATAACGAAATGAATAGAAAACTTAGTGTATATGTGAAAAGCCAAACAGCTCAAGGGGCCCTTAGTGATCTGCTAGGCAGCTCTAAACTTTAATATTAAACTCCCATGACCTTGATTCTATAAAGAGCAGAATTTAGATCAAAACTCTTCTTTTTTCATTTTGGAATCTGGGTTATTTAGTAAGTAGTTCACGGACTGGGGAAATGCTTCTATATACTCATGCATATATAACATCCTATGGATGCGTGTGTGTACCTATTTGTTTTGTTCCCCAGACTGCCCCTGTCATAATGTCTTCTACCGAGGCTTTTGTGCTTTTGTTCAAGTGACAACAATGACATCACATAGTTCCACATACACCGAAGCACAGCAAAGCCAAGCAAAGCAAAGGCAAAAAAAAAGAAAGGAAAAAAAAGCCACAACCAATACGAGGGCAAAGACAAAGACATAAACAAAGGCGAGGAAGGAATCGAAGTAAACAAACAAATATACAAGCCAAATAAAAATATATAATTTACATATCAGCAGCAGGGTGTCCCGTTCACTTATGTAAATAATAATGGAGACACAAGCAATAGTATTAGCAACAAACACAAAGACGGCGCAAGCGTTTAAACAAATTCTCAGACACTCCGACAAAAAACAAAAAAAAAAACACGAATGAGAATGAGCAGCACAAAGCGGATCCCTCGATTGGCGTCCAAGGCAAAGTTAAAGCGGAGCAGAAAACAAAATAAGAAAAGAGCACGCAAAAGCAGTGCCGGCTAAAAGAAGCATATAAGCAAATAATAAAATAATAATAAAACATGTGAAGAGCATGTGAAGAGGGCGCAAGAACCAAAGCAAACTGGTAAAGACAAAAGCAATAAAAACAACGAAAAACGATCCGAGCCGAACCGAACCGTATCTTATCAGCAATTTTCGTTATCGCTGACGTGAAAATAACAAATAACAAAATCAAAGGGAACTAAAAAAAATACTTATAACAATTTCTGTATGGCAGGCTATAACCCAGGTTTTTATGAACGAAATGAAAAGCTTCAAAACAAAGTCATTTGCCATCGATCAGATGGGATAAGAAGTATCAAAGGGAGTAAAAGTAGTTAAAAAGTCTTTTTATGGATTTAAAAGATTAATATTATGTTGAAAATTTAACTTTTCAGTCAATTTTCATTTAATTTAAATTTAGTTTCTTAAGTTAAATAATAATAAGTCTTTATTGCAGTATTTTTTGGGATATATCAATAAATATCCACTGTAAAAACACAATAAAAGTTACAGACAATTTTTAATAGGGATGAAATCCAATAATATGGTAAATTTACAAAATTCCTAGTAATGGTACCAAAAGTTATATAAAAGAACAAATCGGAACTAATAGTTTGTGTAAAATCATAATTACACCAAAATTGCAGCCAAATTATTAGAAGATGAAGTATAACTCTCACCCAAAATCGATTTTAGGACAATTCAAATGTATTCTTGAATTAATAAAGTGGTTTTCAATGGAATATTAGACATAAACAATTTATTGAATCCTAAACATCATATATCCTACATAAATACCTCACATATTGTGAAAATAAATAGAAATAAATGAAATGAAAATAAGTAACGAATCTCTGAGAAATGTTGAAACTGAGAATTTTTGTATAGATTTCTCTTCCTGAATCGAATCCCCGACTAGTATTCTCATTGAGCTTAGCAACAGCCACAAAATTCTTGTTGTAGTACGCATTTATCGGCTGCAGCTCGCCTTCTCAAAGTAAAAATATTTTGCGCATTTCGCCGACTTGGCATGGGAAACACAAAAGTCTCATTCTTTGCTATTTCCTTCTGACCGACGTGTTAGCAGTATGCAATGGGATTGACAACACAGCAATTTTCCTGCTGCTTTTCAATTGTATCTTCTCAATTAGCTGTCACAGACCTCTCAGATCCTTTTCGCACCCGCAAGTACACTTGCGTCTACGAACAATTAACAATTAATTAGATAATTGAATTAATTCGCAGGAAGTTTAGTAAATGAGAACTTGTTTTTGTCTTCCGCGTTTACTTGACTTTTATCGGAACCGATAAGATCTAAAGCACGGATACACAGTGAGATTGTACAATGACAAATAGCCAACAATCTATAGCTTATAAAATGAACAAACGGAAGCAACTAAATGGTGGATACCAATTCTAATAACGAATGTAATTTAAGAAGCCTTTAATGATTCTGCAACCAGTGAGAAGGCTAATGTTGAAGTCCTCGACTTAAGCATAGTCTGGACCTTTGTAAGAGACGCAAAACTAGATAAAGAAGTTCTGGAAAAGTATACAATTTTAAGAATTCTAATTGCCATTCTTTTAAATTTATCAATTATAGTTAGAAAATAAACAAGAGTCTGCCTTACTTTTCTTAAGGTTTCTTTATAAGATATTTTATAAAATGTTATACCTATAAACCACTACAAACAACAACTATACCACCGATTTATTACTGCACAATCACGAATCATTTCCTTTGAACAATTATCGAACCAAGTAACATGATTGGCCTAATTATGGTTGCTGTGGCCAGAGCACACTCACCTTGCTTCCATGGATCGGCCGGCTCCAGATAACCGGTGACCAGCTGGTTCTCCGGAAATGAGACGCGACGAGGTATGGTCGAGGTCAGCGAGATCTCCGAGGCTTTGCGCTGCAGCAGGCTGGGTGCCGTGGACAGGATGATGCCCCTTACGCCTAGGCCACCGGTTCCTGTTCCTCCTGCAGTCGTTGATCCTCCGGAACTGCCGAAATCCGGGCACATGGTCGAGTTGGGATTGGAGGCCAGCGAATCGGTGCGCCATACAGCCGTCTGTCGCGCATCGTGGTATATTTTAATCTTCTGACGTTGCTGCGTTCGCATCTGAGAATCGAATGCGGGCGATTCTGAAGAAGCAGCAGCAGCCGCTGCGACGACGACATCAGCTGTTTCTGTTCGCTCGCCAACAGCTGACAGAGATTCTGTTGTTCCTGTCACCGGCTGACCCTCAGCTGCTGTTGGCGGCGATGTTGCATCTATTTCCTTTGGTGGTGCAACTGATGATGTTGCTGCAAGGTGCGTTTCAATTGTTGGCTCAGTGCCATCTGTTGTTGCTGCTGCTGCTGCTGGTGGTGTTGTTGTTGTTGGCTGAATATTGTGCAACATTGTTGCTTTGCGTTTTTTATCGCCGCTGTCGTTTCAAGTTTGTTCCTCTTCAAGTTTGCTGGCTGTGTCGCACTTGTTCTTATTTGACGGTTTACATTTAAATCACTTAATATACTTTTTATTTATATACAACACACGTTTTGTTTCCGTTTTCGTTTTTTTTTTTTAATTAATTTTTTATTTGCTTTATTGTTGCTTGTTATTTTGTGCTTTGTTCGCGCGCTTCCAGTTTACATTTTCGTGTATTATTAATTTTTTCAACTTTGTGTGGGTTATTTTAACTGAAAAAAAATTTGTCAAAAATGGGATTAGCTTGCACAAAAAGGTATGGTTTAGGATCTTTAATCAAATGTAACAAATACAGTGATCAAATTTGTCAAACGCAGCAAATAATCAGGGGCAAATTTATAATAAAAACAAAAAATTTTCCGCTCGAAAATTTCCACCGCCAAGAGTGTACATACAGTGGGATTAGAACAACAGAAAATACGCTGTTAATGTCCAATGCTTTCGTTATCAATATGGGGTTTGGCCAAATGTATATTTTAGAGGTTTAGGATATCTATTAGGTGTTTTTTCTTTTATTTGTTATTAAAAATGTTCATGTAATTAGTTTAAAATACATTTAAATTAACTTTACTTTGAAAACCCACTGTACTATGTAATTCTTCAAAACAAAAGGAAAAAAGAAAAGAGAGGAGGCTCTCACGCACACACACACACACCCAAACAATCGCACAGAGGCAAACGCAAAACAACTCTCTGAGCGAAGTGAGCTGGCAAAAGAGAATGGAGTAAAAAACATTACCTAATTGTTATTGTTTTTGTTTGCGTTTGCATTGCCAGCGAGAAGCGAGAAAAGAAAAGAAGAGAAGAAGCCAAGCGAATTGTTTGCTATTGCTGTTTGTTATCTATCGTTTTTCCCCTGCACTTTTTCGCATTTTTGTTTACCTCACCAGGTTGCCTTTCTCACGCGCCTCTGTCCGTGTGTGCGAGAGGGATGCGAATGTGTGTGAGAGCAATGAGTACGTGTGTTTGTGTGTGGGAATAACACGCGCCCTGTTGCATGCAAAACTCAAATTAAAAGGCAAATTGCAATTGGTAATTACAGAAGCAGTCAAAAGGGACAAACAATTGCATGCTCTGGCTGGCTTTTTTTTTGCTGCTGCTCTGCTCACTTTTCCTCGAATTTTGTTTTAGAATAAATACACAAATTACGTCACGCATGTCGGTGTGTGTTTAGGAGGACTAAGAGTTGTTATTGTTGTAGGTGCTGCTGCTTCTCCTGCGTTCGATAAGGAAAAACTCATTTGCTTGGATTTTTTGAGCACTACGTTCGTTCTTTTTATGTGGGTTAAATGGGCACTGGTTAGAGCTCGAATTTATTTTCACTATGTGGTTGCCTTTAATTTTTCCCCAAATTTGGCTTTGGCGCATTTTTATGCACCTGCATACATACATACATCATATGTACATCGCGCTTTGTTATACAACTCGCGGGGCGAAGGATTTAATGGGACTCAGCGGTGGCGACGGTGCTTTATCGAACATTTGACCGAATCGAGCTCCATTCAGCTATCAACTATCAGCCACAGCACAGAACCGAAGCGATTTAGGCATCCGCGACACAACAACAACAACCGATCACAAAGACGTTGAAAATGCAAAAGATAGAAACTGAGTTGCGCATTTTCATGCTGGCCTGCTAGCGGTGGCGTTGCCAGACTGCTGAGGCGCGAATTGGTGATAACGAATACTGGGTAAAATAGCAGTACTTATTGGATGCAAATAAAATATGTTACATGCTGTTCATATTCACAGATATTAAAATAACCGGATTCTACTGTATATCTACATTTTATTCCAATTTTATTAAAACCCTATCTATTTGCTTTTGTGCTTCAAAAAGAATAATTTATTTCCATTTTGTGAATTAAACAACGGTAGCGTGTAAACCACTCTTAACCCTCTCAGCAGTCTGGCAGCCCCATTCACATGCGCTCTTTTCACGCACTCTCTCTCTCTCTCTCCCTTAAATCGCATGGAAAATACAATATCAAAACAATAAATTTACGTACATATATACCGTTGTATATTTTCTGTACTACACTTTTTTCTGAAGCTCACTACGTTTGCTTACTTTAATTGCACATTTTGGTAGCCCCATATAGCGAAGCACACACAAATTTAATTCTCTTAATGGCGTTCTCAGCAGGAGCGGGAATTTCCCAGGCGAATAAATAAATAGGGATGTGAGAAATGTATGGAAATGTCAATATACGATAACAACTTGTATACAAAAACAAATAATTATAACGATATAAATATCGATACTATTTAAAACTTTTATACAGGGTATTTATTACAAAAAATTACTTTGTACTCTGCGTTGGTTAAAATAAAAACAAAATTAAATATTTTCCCTAATACATGTCATGCGTACATTTAGGTATGTACATTTTGATTAACAAAATTAAAATTAATGGAAAGATACATAACTTTCCATTATTAGCATCGCCCGACTACAAAAAGGGACAAAGACCGTTAAACTTAATCCTTGAAAGGAGGCAGTCCGAATTGTTCCGGTTTGAAGTCTTCGAGGGAGCTCAACACCTGTGTGGCGTGAGAACATTTTTCCTGTGGCATCCGCGGATCGGGAACCATGACCACCTGCATGCCTGCGCTAATGCCAGCGGTTACACCGTTGGGTGAGTCCTCGAAAACAAGACAATCGGCGGCAGCTGGTGGCACACCGAACCTTGCAGCGGCCACCAGGAAAATATCAGGGGCAGGCTTGCCATTGGCTACCTCCTTATCGCTGGAGCCGCACACTTTATGATTAAAGAGTCCAAATAGCTCCCGGTGATCGGTGGTCTTTAGCTGCATCATGTGGATACCCGAGCTAGTGGCCAAAGCGAATGGTGTTTTGGTGGCATGGAGGTGACGCAGTAGGCGCTCAGCACCTGAAATACAAAGATATAAAAAAATAGTTTCGGGAAATTAATGTTTGGATGGGTTTCTGTTTTGTAGAAGGTATTTGGGGGAATGGAGTCCTGGTCGTAGTGCAGGACTAGTCTAAGTTGCTAGAAGAATGTAGTACCTGGCATCAATTGGGAGTGCAGCATTAGCTTTTCGGTGTTAGCCTGCTGCTGCTTGGCCCACTCTTCCCAGGGAATGGGCAGGTTATAGTGCTGTACCATAAACTCAGCCGCTGCTCTGGTCTGCAGGCCCATGATCTGTTCCTTGACATCGAACGTGAACTTCTTGTCATAATCATCGAGGATCATTTGCATAGCTTCCGAGTAGAGGCGCTCCGTGTCTGTTTGAATTAAAATTATTATAATTACTACTTTATAAAAGGAATCAAACTCACCCAGAAGCAGACCATCCATGTCGAAGATGCAGTGCGTCACTTTATTGAGTTGCTTGTCCATCACGCTGTTCTCCAGACTCACGTCAATTAGTTATCTAATACATAAGATAGGAGGTGTTTAATTTATTTCACCATTTGCTGGACACGGCGCTTTCGGATTTATCCAGGGGAATATTGACATAATGCCACTTAGTTAAGGTGAGCTTTGTCCAAAGACGGTTTCAAGATCAGCTTATATGTAGAAATTACCTTGACCTACTTGTAGTCTCCTTCCGTGTCTGCCTCGAATCGTGCAACAAATGTGTGTTTACTAAATACAGCTGATAAGGCTCCAAGAGAAATTAGAGGCGGGGAAACATCGATGTTTTCGGCGACTATCGTTTTATTTTTTTAATTCACTAAATAAGTAAAATGGACTGTAAGTCCTAATTATTTATGTCCATCTAATTTAAAAAAATATATTGAAGAAATATTTTTGTTCTTGGGAAAGCTTCCATATCTAGGTATATCGATGTTTCCCCACCTCTAGCACACTGCACCTATTGCGCGAATTTTAAATAGTGGAATGTTAAATGCTAATTTAAGATAAAAGATACTATATAAAAAATGCATAATTGTTTTAATCATTTTCAAGCATGCTATTGCGCCCAGTTTTAGATCAAATTAAAAACGATTCCCGTAAATATTTGCACAAATTACGTGTATATTAAGTAACATTTAGGCTTAAGACCCCTCGCAGGTTAGTAGGTACACAAATTTCCAGTATTAGCGTCGGCTGGCTACAAAAAGAGTACATCCAATCAATAAGCTCATGTTTAATCCGTGAACGGCGGCAGTCCGAATTGCTCCGGCTTGAAGTCGGCGAGAGAGCGTAGCACCTGAGTGGCGTGGGAACAACGATCCTCAGACAATCGCGGATCCGGCACCATGACGACTTGCATGCCGGCGCTGTTAGCCGCTGTTACCCCATTGGGCGAATCTTCAAATACCAGGCATTCACCGGCAACGGCGGGATTTGGAAATCTGCTGGCAGCGACCAGAAAAATGTCCGGAGCGGGCTTGCCGTTTGCCACCTCCTTGTCGGTGGAGCCGCACACCTTATGATTGAAGAGGGCAAATAGTTCCTTGTGATACGTAGACTTCAGTTCGACCATGTCGGCTCCAGAGCTGGTGGCCAGAGCGAAGGGCACTTTATTGGCGTGCAGATGACGCAAAAGGCGCTCAGCACCTGAAATAAAAACCAAAATAGAATTAGAAAATCATCTCAAAAAGGTTGTTTTTTTTTGGTCAGCAGGAGTTATTTATAGGGATAGAAAAGCGTCGTGGCGTAGTTGTCGTGGTCGTAGTGGTTGCTAACCTTCCAGCAGGGGAACATTGCCGAGCCGCTCGTGGCACAGCTTGGAGTAGCGCTTTAGGAATTCGGACGTTGTGATGGGCAGCTGACACTCGGTGATGGCTATCTCTGCCGACCGCTGCTCCGTGGTGCCCATGACCCGGAACCGTGTGGCCTCCGGATAGGGTTTGCCGAAGGAGGCGGCTATTTGTCGTGTGACCTCCTCGTATATTCTCTCCGTGTCTGAAACGTGACAGCAAGGGGATACGGGCATTAGTACCTGGCATCAACTGGGCATTCCGCATCAGTTTCTCGGCATATGTGCGCTGCAGTCGAGCGTATTCCTCGCAGGTCATAGGCAGGTCGTACTGCTTGACCATAAACGCAGACAATGGGCCTGTCTGTAGGCCCATGAGCTGTTCCTTGACATCGAACGTGAACGTCTTGCCATACGGATCGAGTATCATTTGCATGGCCTCAGAATATAGACGTTCCGTGTCTGTTCAGCATGCGGTTAGATAAGAAGAGCGTTTTTAAAGAATTCAAAGGGAACGCCAACTCACCGAGCAACAGGCCATCCATGTCAAAGATGCAGTGCGTCACATTTCTCAGTACTTTGTTGGCCATTTCGAAGTTATCCCAATCCGGCAGTTGGCAGTAAGTTATGTAATCGTTGGTCGTAAGGTGTTGGCTGTAACACGAAGGCTCTAATTAATTTCATCACTTCCTGGACACCTGTAGTCACTTCGCATCCCCCTTGAAGATGTTATATTTATGCGTTTCTTTGATATTGCCCCCTATTTGGTGGTGTCCTTGCCCAAAGGACGTCTTATAAAAGACCAATGTCGGTTCAAAGATAAGGGGGTCGTCCTCTGCTGGGTGACCTTGACCTACACGTAATCTACGGTTCCTGGTACTGCTTGTAACCTTCCTGTTGTATTTTTCCGCTTCAGACGCTGCGCGAGCTTTTTGTACCGTAAGTATGACCGTGGCTAGTGTTGCAAAAAAAGTCTTGGTGATGAGAATATTCAACAAAGTGCCTAAGACTTGCGAAATCTGGTCCCACACTGTCGCGAAAACAGGGTTTTTTGTTTAATTTAATATACAATTTTGCGTTAGCTTTTAAAAGCAAGGCAATTACAGATTTAATTAAGATGAAAACCCCCCCACATAAAATATAAATTATTTTCTTTAAGAGCTTGAGATATATTTTAAAAAGTAATATCAACAAGTGGGTTGTTTGAACGAATTTGCATTTAAACAAAAAAATATTTGTCATAATGAGTAAATCCGATGTTTTAACAAAACCTAGATAATGGTTTTACTTTTATTACTTTCTCCTAATTTAAGACTTCCCCAACCAACTCAAATTCCACACCGAGAAAAAAGGTTTCAACTGCTAATTAACTTTTAAAATGCTTCTAATAGACTTCAAGTAACCAACGCAGTTTGTAGGAATAGCAAGTCTTGTTTTTCTTTTAAATTTATTAAAAAACAAATACATTTTTGATGGTCGAATGTAATCCATTTGCTTGTTTTTTCTGAAGAAGTGGAATCTGGAAAGGGAAACATTTGGCAATCAGGATTGGGTTTGGAGAAAGGAAGCTAACGCTTTGAATAGCTTCTATATACCCCGACCAAAACTCACCTTAACTTAGGCGCTCAGCAAGCACACACCGCCGGCCTTCTTGATCTTGTCCTCGGCCTTCTTCGAGAAGTACTTGGCCTTGACGATGACGGGGCGGGCGGGCAGGTGACCACGGCCCAGCAGCTTGTAGTAGCCCTGCAATGAGATAAACAATGGTTAACAAGAGTCTAAAAAGTAGTATAAGAACTTCTGCGTGTGGATAGCTGCTGGCTTTGATCTGAAAGGCTGTCCTCTACACGGGGAGAGCAATTGTACGGTCGCATTCTGTCCGCCCATCGCCTTAGGTGTCTCTTCATATTAAAAGCAGCAGCAGAATCACATAGCAAGATCCGAATGCCAAGTAGAAACTTACGAATTTCACCAAGTCGATGACGGGAGCCTTAGTGCTCTTCTCCTTCTCCAGCTCGGCGAACTTCTCGGCTCCAACCAGAGACCAGAGCTTGTCCAGATTGATCTCGGGACGGAACTTGTGCTGGCGACGCAAGTGGAAGTTCCTCATACCAACCTTACCGAAGTAACCGGGATGGTATTTGTCGAAGTTGATGCGGTGGTGGTGCATGCCACCAGCGTTACCGCGACCTCCAGGATGCTTGCGGTGCTTGCCGATACGGCCGTGACCGTGGCTCACGTGACCGCGCAGCTTTCTGGTCTTCTTCCTCTTGATATTCGACTGAAAGGAGCAAGAGGGAGACGTGTTAAAATTAAAATTTTTCAACACACGTGCGACAGCTGAGCTTCGGTAGCGCCGCGTGTGTAGGTTATGTTTACGTTGCCGCTGTCGCTTGCGCTGTCCCTTTGCTCACATTTACATCGTGCTCGTTATGCAGGCAAGCTGGGGCACAGTTAGCTGACTTAAGTTTTCATGTGGCATCATTTGGTAGGCCTCCAAAGAACATTTTAACTGCACCACAACACACCGACGTCCACTCACCATATTCAGAAATTTCGGAAAGGAAGAAGTGAGCGAAGTTGGCTGCGCTTCAGAGGTGGAAGAATCGATGTCGAAACATCGCAAACATCGATGATTGGTGGGCACTTATCGATTGTTTTTTATTCTTCGAATTAAATTTCATAAATTAAAATTATATGTAATTATATTTATATATAATTATATCTTTAATATTGAGAATTGATTTAATACATATTTATTTCAATATTATAAAACTTATTTTCATTGGAATTTTTGTATTATTCGGCATGCCAGACACGGCCACACTGTCTAGTGTATTTTCATAATATTTGGCACCGAAACCGTCGCAATATCGGAATAAAGTGAATAATTACCTAGATTCGACTGCAAAAGGAGGTACAATTGACAGCGCAAAAGACTTTCGGGAGCCAGCCAAAGCCGGAGAATGTAAAGATGCTAAAGTACATCAAAAGGCAAGCCAGTAAGTTGGACGTTTTCACCACTTTCCCCCTCCTCTTGATGGTGACACCAATTCCAAATTTGTTTTCATTTTCTTTTAGGCCGCCGTCGCAGCAGCCAAGATGTCACGGATGGCCCCGCCGCACCCAATACAAGCGATGATGTGGATGGGACCGATAGTGCAGCGGCGCAGAAACGTCACTCGTTGCGCTCCACAACCAGTTTCTGTGATGAGGTGTTCCTCGAGATGGATGAGGAGGGCGGCATGGGAGGAGGAGCCCTATCCGATGGCATCAGTCTGTGCAGCAATGATGGTAATTACCTGCCCGTACAATTGTTTGTCACGTTCGCACCTTTAATTAAGGGGGAATGGGTGGGAATGCCAATACATTTGGCAAAGTCAGATATTTAATTTTAGGCAGTATTCAGGTCCTGGAGTTCACTTTTGGTATGAATTCTAATTCAATTAATGAATGCTCTTTTATAGAAATTTTTACCTACCACTCGCGTTTGTCCATGAACCTCGCCTCCATTGTCAGCGATCCCAACTGCCTCAGCTATTTTGTGCAGTATTTGGACACTCGACAGGCCCTGCCTTTGATCAAATTCTACCTGGACATTGAGAACTTCAAGCGGGCGGCGGCGCTTACACAAGATACTGAACATTCGGTGGTAGATGAGGAGGAAATCTCGCTGTCGGCACCCACTAATCCGACTTCTACGCTGAACAACAACAAGAGTGACAACGATGTACCTGAACTGAAGACGCTGTGCGATCTGTCGATGAGAAAACCCCTGACAGACGATGAGAAGAGCCGGATTTATGCCGAAACCAACAAGCAGATCATTAATAGACAAAAGTCCGGATCGGGACCAACATCTCTGCCCAATTCCTCAGAACTTTCCAGGGCCAGCATTAGCGATGCCATAGCCATTTACCAAAAGTATCTGATAGTTAATGCCAGCCTCCAAGTGGAGCTGCCGATTGTCATACTGGCCCACATATCGTTACTCCTTTGCGGGCGAGATAAAGCCGAGGGTAGTAAACCCATTCCGGCCAGTTGCTTTGACGAGGCCAGGGAGTTTGTTTTGGAGCAATTGGAACGCGACCATGTCCTGGGATTCCTGCAGAGCGGCTACTATTCCACCTACTGTCTGGAGTTGGTCGAAGGTGGTTCCCTAAATATCTACGATGTGTTGTACAGCGAATTGGCTTTATTTTACTTTACCGAGTACCTGGAGCAGCGTCAGGAGCGCGAATGCCTCGAGTTCTGGATCACGGGCATTAATTTTCGAAAGAGTTTCGCTTCCGGAGAGGATGACGAGGCAGCACAGAGCGATGCCATGATAATATATGATAGATACTTTTCGCTGCAATCGGATTGCCGCCTGTGGATGTCGCAGAAGCTGCGATTAAGGGTGGAACAGGCCATCTGTGCTCCTGGCGAGCAGTGGCAAGCCTTTGACTTGGCTCTATTGGTTACGGCCAAGT
The DNA here is from genome assembly GCA_008042635.1 of Drosophila nikananu. Taxonomy (NCBI): domain Eukaryota; kingdom Metazoa; phylum Arthropoda; class Insecta; order Diptera; family Drosophilidae; genus Drosophila; species Drosophila nikananu. The sequence continues at coordinate 40,773 of VNJV01020149.1, read as the reverse complement.
ATCTAGAACAGAAGTACTTTGCCGATTTCCTAAGATCCCAGATCTTTGATAACTATGTCAACGAACTGAAGATTAAAAGAGGTGGGTTTTACTTGCTACCATTTAAAAAGTCGCAATATATTTTTAATTGCTTTACTTTACAGATAACTCTGCCTCCTCGCACTCGAATCTCCTTCAACACAAACCAAGCCTGCGTAGAACTGGCAATTCAACCAATAACCAGAGGCATCGGAAGGCCCTATCCATGTCGGATTGCACGCACATCTCTCAGCACAACACGCTGCTGGCTTCCATGGACACACTGCCGTCGAAGACAACGATAAATCAACAGCAGTCGGGAAATCTCAACATCGATGCCCGGCAGCTGACGAATCCGCAACTCCTATGGCAGCGTCCTGTTGTGGGGGCGCTGAAATTCGGTTTTGTTAACTCGTTGGGCCGTTACGAACGAGACTTTGAGGCCGTGGATGCAGTGGCTCTCAAGTCGCAGCCATGGTCGCTGAGTGTCAGTGGTAGCAAAATCAAAAATGCTATGCGCAAGCTGGTGAATCTCCCGGAGGATAATGTGCAGGAAGAGATTGCCTGGCAGGTGGCCGAAATGATTGTCAAGGATGTGACGAGCGTGACGCTTAGTGGATCAACTTCAGCACCTCCCTTGGCCTAACGTGTGTGTGCTACAGGAATTTAAGTTCTCATTTTATTCTACTTATTTGTATTTATTATTTTCATGCTCAAATCAAAGCAAGAATCTCCCCCGAAAAAGTGCACAAAGATGAGGTCGCAACAAAAGCTCTCTACTCAACTCTCTCCCATGTACAAACTATGTTGAACAAACAAGAATCCAATTATTTAACATATTAACTTATTTTCGTTAATTTTGTGAGCTTTGAAAGCCGCACAATTACCTTGACTATTGCTCGCTCATTTGTTATTTAATGCAATAAAATCCACCCAAATCTCAAATATATTTGTATAGAGGCCAAGCTTTTGAGTCTTTCTTACTTCATTCCGTTTTATTATTATATAAATAATCATTTGTAATATATATATAAATATATAGAATGTATATGAATATTTTTGCATACTACAAAAAGGAAAATTTATTGTTAATAATAACATTTTTCTATAATCAAACTCTGTGGTGAATATTTCTTTCTATTTGGTGGTTTAAAGGGGTCTTTCTTAGGTTTATTAGGTGGTTATTTAAGGGGTACTGTGACCATTTTTATTCGATTTTATTATATTTTTATACTGTTAAGAATATTTAGAGTTCCTGATCCGTTTCCAATTCAGATTATTTCCAAAGGTTTAGGAATTGAAAGCAAAAGTTTTCACCAGCAACCCGAACGTCGCGACGTTTCCTTCCTTGCTCTTTCCTCAAAACGTAATTTTTTAATGAGGTTTTTGTTTTTTTAATTTCACATATTTCTGTCAAAAAAGAAAAATTTAAATAACGTGTACGCCACGCACACCTCTCTTATTAAAAAATAAACATAAAATGCTTATACTTCCTCACTTTCACTCTCCTTGAAATTTATTGATTCCAAACTCTTATATCTACTCAATCTACTTCCTCGATGGGAACCTGACCCGTTTCGCTAAACCATCTGAGGATCCTTAACATAGTTTTGGCGGAATACAGGCAAAAGGGATACTCGTTGAAGCACAGCTCCGTGGAGCCTCTCAAAGCCAGTCCGCGACTAAACGCTCGTCCGATCTTAACCGGAGCCATCTCTAACGATGATTCCAGATAATCCATGAGCAGCTCCGCTTCGGGAACTTTGGCTTCGGCTCCCGACATTAGTTGACAGATCAGGGATTGAAGGCACTCGAAGGGATCTCGAGAGAGGATCCGTTTCCAATCAATGGCTGGTGGGGGAGGTCTTTGAACTCTTCCATTTGCAATCCTGCTTGCTGCTGCTCCTCCTCCTGAATCCTGGGTCTTTCGCACCCAACCCAGATCATGAACTTGGCTTGAGGTAGCCTCTCTTCTGGTTCGAAATAAATTCAAAGAGGCACTGGCCTGTTGAATGGGTGCAATGGCCATTTGTATAGGTTGAGCAGCCATTCCTGCCAGTTGGGTAATTCCGCGAATGGGTCGGATTTTCACCCAGTCCTGGGCCAGCAGATGCATCATGTACATGGCCCCAAGGCCGGTGGCCGCCAAAAGAATCACTCTGTGAGGGGAGAAGGTATTGAAGCTGTCATTGAATTTTAATTCCCACAATTTACTCTTCGTTAGCTTTTAACCAGGTGGGGAGGAGCTCCTGTCAGCTTATTTGCGCTCTCAAAACTTACCTGAACCCCATCCTTGTCAAGGTTTACTGCACGTCTTTACAGCTCGAGTGCCAGCCTTCAAATGGACGATCTCCGCGAGTGGTGTCCATGTTAAAGCCCCAAATGGGATGCCAAAATCGATAGCAGCACCACTTTGATCACCTGAAAAGAAAACCCCAACTCCACCAAAATCCACAGAGAAACCGGAACCAGCGGAGTTATCATCAAAACAAAGTCCATCCCACCGCTTTCCGCAATAGCGATGGCGATGACATAATAGAGCCCCCATCCAGTCGACTTGTCCAGGCAGCTCCTCCTCCTTCTCCACCTCCTGTGGCTCCTTCCCTCCACCATACTTGTGTACATACATCTCCATTTGTTTTCCCTTTCATTTGGAGCAAACGGGTTTTTCTATTTGCGTTTTTCGCGGTTAGTTTCTTAACGCAACAAGTTTTCCTTGACTTTGGCGATGTCTAGAGGTTCGTTGGTGGCTTTGTGGTCTTGTCCATGACCATTAAAAATGGCTAACTAGCGGCGATTACTCGACGAGGAAAATTCAATTGAACTGTTCGCCAGGCAGTGGGTCAGACGGGTGAAGGAATTGGGTCTTGGAGGCTTGAATGGGGGAAATGGTTGTTTGATATATGGGATCTTTATGGGTAGCTTTTCCGTTCAATCTAAGATTATATGTTGCTGTAGAAGTCCATAAAAACCAATAACATTTTCAGTTTTAATATTTCTAAATTGAATTTGAAATATTAAAAGTCTAAGAAATAAAAGAGGTTTTGGGAAAGATTGAATGCTTACATGACATAAATTATTAAAAAATGTATTTACAAGTTAAGTTAACTCATTCCAAACAATATTTCTCACATAGAAAGTTAATGTTAAATGAATTTGATGCGAAATAGAGCATCCTAGTTGAAAAGAATATCAAGTTCCATCAGCATGAAGCCCTAAAAAATCCAATTTCCAACCTCACCTTACCTCTATGTCAACTCCCAGCTCTTGTGAAAAACTTTACCCGCCCCAAAAGCCAGCTTGAACAGGTGGAAAAGCTTTTCTTTCCCAACGGAGATCTATAAAACTCAGGCCCAACCAACCGAGCGGATTCAGTCGTTTTGAATGAACGTCAGGTGCGGGATCTGGACTCTGGACTGGATCGCCAGGAAACTAACCAACTTCAAACTCCATCTAGTGGGATTGCATAACGCACCAGGTGAAGAAAAGTGAAAGCAGAAGGAAAGAAAGGAAGAAAGAAAAACATGTTTTATGCGGTCATCTGGATTTTCTGCGCCACTCTTTTTGCAATCCTGTTTGGAGGAGTGCGAAAACCGAAGAGATTTCCGCCAGGACCTCGTTGGTATCCCATAGTGGGCAGTGCCCTGCATGTTTCCCAACTGAGATGTCGCCTGGGGATGTTCTGCAAGGTGATTGATGTCTTCGCCAAGCAATATGTGAATCCATATGGCTTCTTTGGGCTCAAGATCGGCAAGGACAAGGTGGTGATAGCCTATACGAATGAGGCCATTAGTGAAATGATGACCAATGAGGATATAGATGGTCGGCCCGATGGCATCTTCTATCGCCTGAGGACCTTCAATTCCCGTTTGGGTGTCCTCCTCACCGATGGTGAGATGTGGGTGGAGCAGCGTAGATTTATACTGCGACATTTGAAGAACTTTGGCTTTGCCAGAAGCGGCATGATGGATATTGTCCACAATGAGGCCACGTGTCTGCTGCAGGACCTCAAGGAACAGGTGGCTCGGGCTGGTGGCAAGCAGGCCCGGATTGAGATGCACGACTTGACGAGTGTTTACGTCCTGAATACCCTCTGGTGCATGCTGAGTGGCAGGAGATACGAGCCCGGTTCTCCGGAGATCACGGAACTGCTGGAGACATTCTTCGAGCTCTTCAAGAACATCGATATGGTGGGTGCCTTATTCAGTCACTTCCCATTGCTGCGGTTCATTGCCCCGGATTACTCGGGCTACAATGGCTTTGTGGAGAGCCATCGCTCCTTGTACTCCTTTATGAGCAAGGAGATCGAGCTGCATCGCTTGACCTACAAGAACTACGATGAACCCAGGGATCTAATGGACTCGTATCTGCGTGCCCAGGAGGAGGCGGGTAGCGATGATCCCAAGGGTATGTTCAGTGATGAGAGCTTGTTGGCCATTTGCTTGGATATGTTTCTGGCCGGTTCGGAGACCACCAACAAGAGTCTCGGCTTCTGTTTTATGCATTTGGTTTTGCAACCCGAGATCCAGGAGCGAGCTTACCGCGAAATCAAGGAGGTTGTGGGTCTTGAGAGAATTCCCGAGTGGTCCAGGGATCGCTCGAAGTTACCCTACTGCGAGGCCATCACCTTGGAGGCCGTGAGGATGTTCATGCTCCACACCTTTGGCATTCCACATCGCGCTGTGTGCGACACCCGCTTGTCGGGCTATGAAATTCCCAAGGACACCATGGTGATTGCCTGCTTCCGGGGCATGTTGATCAACTCCGTGGACTTCCCAGATCCAGAGGCATTCAATCCCGAGCGATTCCTCTTCGATGGACACTTGAAATTGCCAGAGGCTTTCAATCCCTTTGGCTTTGGACGTCATCGCTGCATGGGAGACTTGCTGGGCAGGCAGAACCTGTTTATGTTCACAACCACTGTGCTGCAGAGCTTCAAGCTGGTGGCCATTCCCGGCCAGATGCCGGAGGAGATACCACTCGAGGGAGCCACAGCGGCCGTGAAGCCATACGACATTATGTTGGTAGCTAGAGGAGAGCAGGTTGTTTAATGCATAATTCTGTTAAATGCAAACCTAAGTTTACCTGGTTACCTTGGTTAAGGCCGCATCGAACTTTCACTTTCTTCCATTGCAATAAAATATACATCTGAATGTATTACACACTTCATGTCTTTATATTCTCTAGTTAAACATTTAATTATCAATATCATTATAATTATTATTGTTGTGGTTGATTTGTAGTCTACAAAGTTGTCACTTAGTTTCATTCGGTTGCTCCGCAGCGATTCCAACAGAAAGCATTTTTTGGGCTAAGCAAACTCAGCACTAAATCGTACAAATATATATATGTATTTATCAAATATGTAGAATGGATGAGCCGATGGATTGATTAGCTTAGACAATATACATAAAAAAACCTAGCGTACAAATAAATGTATTGCCACACAAAAATGTTCAGTAACAAAATGGATTTTAGAATGCGAATGGGTTTGCTTGCTCTTCGCTCTTTCTTCGTCTGTTGTTTGTTATTTAAAGCTATTTGTTTATATTCATACGGTATTGTTAATGGAAAACAATTGTTGCTCTTGACATCCCTACTACGTATATGTAATTTGCTTTAAAAATTTAGATTTGCATTTCGTTTTGTTTTGTTTCTTGATGTTTCGCTTTGATATATTCTCACTCTTGAGCCTGCCGCTAGACACACTGGGCTTATGTATATGATCTAGATGTGTATATAAATATATATGCATATGATCGTGTATATAATATATATGTATGTAAAAACTCTAACAATTGTCACACAAAAAGCAATCAAGCCAGCTAAGCACTAAGCCAAAAAATGTTCAACTTAGCTGCGTTTCCCAAGCACTTCTATCATTTTGTAAAGTAAATCTGCATTTTGATTCGCGAAAACTTAAGTATCTCTGCTGCACCCTGCTGCGATAATGGTATATGGTATATATTTTAGAATAATATAAAACTGTGTCCGCATTAGCTATTACCGATTGCACTGCTCTCTTGCACATAACTTTGCTTGGTCCGTAATATTCCCAACGCGCGAGCGGAAGAGTATGATTATTAATTACACTTACATTGAGTCGTCGGTGAATGGTTAAGATTAGAGATTTGTGACGTTGTGAAATAAATAGGAACGAGTAGATGTTGGGGTGTCGATTTGGTAGAGGAGGTAGGAAGTTCATGGATAATGCAAAGATTCTTTGTAACAAACAAACTGCAGGCACAATATAGAACCTATTAAGAACTCAATAAGCCCACAGTCTATCCATTGCAAACCGTCTTCGATATATCCACAGAGTCCGCGTCAAATGGGTCGACCCACTCAAGGATTAGAATAAATATAGGGCAAGGATATGTATGTTCAGTTCAAAAGTTTAGACACTAACGGGCGACTATCAAGCAATTGAAATTTTTGTGCAACATCAAAAACTCTGGGAAATTGACAGATTCCGCGCACTACACACACATCGATTGACTAATAACTAATGAAATTCCCTAAAAAACTTGTTGCACCTCAGTTTCCCTCTGTTCTGTTTCTGATCTATATATTCACCATATGCTCTATGCTCGGCTCAATGCTTCCGGAATCCAAAGGTTGGCAACTGCTGGGCACAGCAACAGGCCACAATGTACAGGATGCCGAAGAAGAAGTTCAGCTTGGCCGTTTGCCGCGGCACCAGATGCATCGTCTGCTCGTTCCGGAATCGCTTCTCAATCTGAAAGGCTTGCGGCAGGGTCACCAATGGCAGCAGGAACCACAGCGAGTACTTAAGCCCGAAGATAAAGAACAGCGAATAGGGGGCAAAGAGCAGCATAGCATACAGTACATGCGAGGCAGTGCGTCCTATTAATATTGCCAATGTGACGATACCAGCCCGGCGATCATTATCCGCATCTCTGGTATTGTTACTGTGCAGAATCGCCTCCGTGTTGAGGGCCAAGGGAATGGCATAGCCCATTGTCGTCCAGTCCAAGTGACCCGTTTGGGACATGAACGCGAATAGCACAGAGATGGGTCCAAACAGTATCAGTATCACCAGATCACCCAAGGCGATGTACTTGAAACCAATGCCACCAGTGTACAGGAAGCTCGACGACAATCCGCCAAAGTAGATTAGCGCCAAATGCTCCATTTTCGCCGGACTGAGCACTGCCAGCAGAACGAAGCCACCGCAGCCGGCCATGTACAAAATGGCTCCCAGCGAAACCACCTGAAAAATATTAATAAACAAAATTTATAATGGTGTTAAACAGCCGAATTAATTGCCTGTCACTTAGCTCCATAAAGCCCAGAGAGTGGAGTGGATATATGAAATATCTACAAAAATATCGCGCTCATATCGAAAATATTGTAAAGTTTCACATAGAATAATTTGAAATATCACAAAATATGGCCTTTAATCGATACAATTCAATAAATATAAAAAAATCCCATTCATGATTGTTGGAAGGTTAAATTTATTTTTGTTTGTAGATTTTATGGGTCGGTCCAATATATCAAACAGGAAATTAATGTATAATTTTTAATGGTTAATTCGTGATATTTTTATAAATACATTTTGCATTACTCATTTTCTCGTTATTTATTAGTATATTGATAATTATAATTACTAGAAAAACTTGCTACTACAAATCAACTGGAACCATAAAATCATTTATGATTTTAGCACGATTTTTCAGCCAAAAACCAAAAGGAAAATAATCTAATTTGTGGTGAAATTCATAATTCAAGTGAGTGGAATAATAAGCTAATAAAGACTACAACAAATTAGACAATTATTTTGATAGATAATTCATTAATTAATTATAGTTAGAGTTTGATTTTAAACCCGTAAGAGATTGGTACTTTTTTAATCAATCAAAATATTAACAGAGAACTAGGTACCTTAAAAACTATCTCCTACGTTTTTACACCTAATTACTGGTTTTCAAAATCAAAGCTACTTCTATGCCTCTCCTGTATCACCTTTTTAAGGGTGAGTACCCAAGTTAAACCATTCTGTTGCCATTGACAACAAAAACCTTTCCCACAACAAATCCATTGAGTTTTCCCCATTCAAAATAATTCAGCTCAACATGGAGGAACTGCAAAAAGTAGGACTCTTTATCGACGATATCTACAGACTGCGAGTGGAGGATCCCAGCATTGCCAATGAAAAAAGTGAATTGCGACAGGAATGCTTGGAATACTCAAAGAATTTGCAATTGTTCAAGAAATTAGCCGCTGACTTTTATAAAATATCTGAGACATTCGCCAAGGATGTCGACAAGGAGAAGCTTCGAGCTATAGGCACCCAGAATCAGCTGAAAACTATATCGAAACAGCGCCAGGGTGAGCAGCAGGTCTATCAGAGTCAGATCTACGAGCAGACCGTGGAGTTGGAGCGCCTGAAGAGCGAACATCAATATTTGCAGCGCATCGAGACGGAGCAATTGGAAATAATTAACAATTTCTTGGTTAATCAATAATATATGTGGTGTTGTGTATCGAATGGAAACCAAAATAAAAGTATACTAAAATGTTTGAATGTTTAATGTTTCCTTTTGTGCTGACACAATTGAAAAATGAAAATTAACAATGAAAAATAGTTCCCGGTTCTGTATATTTATTTTGTGTATGCTAATTAAGACCTTTGAACGTGTGTTTTGTACAATTTTGAAAATATTTAGAAATTATTTTGCTTGTACATTCCAAATTCCATATGTATATTATTTTGCCTGAATACAACACCATTTGAAATATTAATATTTTAAGTATAGAAAACTATAACATTGAACGTTAAAATGTCGATATTATTAATCAGTCTGTCTCCTATTTTTAGTGTTTGTGTTTTTTGTTAGTCTCCCTAGCTTGACATTCTTTATTTTACCTTGGTTTATCCTATTAACTTTATTTCATAATATTATTATAATTTTAGTCAGAAGTTTTCCTAATTTAAATGAATATATTTTATCATAGTTCCCTAAGTTAGCATCCTTTCTTGTTTAAATTAAAACTATGCTAAAAAGAACCTCGGCTAACGTTCACCTCTGGGCTTTGCAGGGTTAATCGAACAGCACACATCGTTCTCGAGCTTACCTCATCCTTGGTGAGTATATGATCCACTAGCGTACGATCGTCGGCCTTCTGCTTGTCAATGCCCTTGATGAAGTCGAAGTAGGTGTTGACCACGTTGCCAGCACAGTGGACGGTGACCACGGTGAAGGCGGTGAGGAAGAAGGTGGCCAGCGAGAACTCCGCCGCCCATTGGGAGCGATAGGCCAGTGCGGATCCGAGGAGCGTTGGCACCAGGCTGGCGGATAACGACCAGGGACGTAAAGCTAGGAGATAGGTTTTCAGTTTCATAAAGGTGCCGGATGTGGGTGGATATCCTTTTGGTCCTACGCCAGAACCTGCACCTGTTCCGATTTCCTGGCCTTTGCTCAGTGCTCCCCCGCCGCCGCCGCCGCCTGCCTTCCCATTTGTGTTGGTGGGATTTCCGTTGGGCAACAGCTGGGAGGTAATGTCCTCCTCCTCCTCCTGGGTGCCGGCTCTTCTGGCCGTCGTCGTTGTTGTTGCCATTGCAAGCTGCACGGGTCTACTGGCAGGCACTTCGCAGCGAAACTTATTCACCAACTTGCCGTGTGTGTTTGACCTTGTTCTCCAGACCACAGCGAATTGTTTACAAAAGCTTCAATATTAAATAGTGTTTTTTCGGATGCCGGCACATACGCTGCTCTGCTGCTGAGCTGTCCCGCGGCTGCTGCTGCTCTACTCTACTCTCTCGCTCCTCCACCGTCTCCTCCTGGACGGTCACGGCCTCCTGCTCTCCTGCTCTTTCCTCAGGTGCACTCGTGTGTGCGTGTGCTTTCAATAATCGCTAATATTGTATACACAGCATCTTGCCAACGGGGGGGTGCTGAGGGGGTTGTTGGTTATATATGGGGGGGCGCCTCTGCAGCTCCGCAAAACCACGAAATTTCACCCGTGGAGTCTCAATCGAGAAACTTAAGTTTCTCTCGTGTTTCGTCGCTCTCACTCTCGCCCGCTCCGCTCGCTCTCTCCGTGCTACTTCCACGTTCGCGGGCAGCTTCTTGGATTCCGGCGCCTTTTTTGATTGATTGATAACGCCGTAATGAATATTTTATATGCGCCTATTTATTTTATTTTATTTTAATCAAACAAATCAACTGTCACGTCAGCGCTAAACGAAAGAAGGTCATACCTTTTCGCTGCCATCATAGGTATTAAGGCAGCCCTGGTTTCAAGCTTATTTTTTTTAAACAAATAAATATTTCCGTTATTATTAACAGTTAATTATTATTAATTAAAATTGTACCGTTTGGCTTATTATTTATAATATACACTTATTTAATTTTATTAAATTGTTATAAAAAGTTGTAGACTTATTATCGATAACACGATTGCTGGTATATGCCGAGCCCTGGTCGTAACAGCTGTTGGTTGGATTGAAAACAAACAAACTCTAAATATTTGTTGATCTGATTTTAATTACAATATGGATTACAATATACATAAAATTTGTCGCGTTTGCTTGGAAGAGGTGAATCCCATTTCGGTGACTTCTATTTACAGCACGGATTTTGCTATGATGCCCTCGGTAATGCTGATGCAGTGTGCCAAAATACGAGTAAGTAAAAACTATATAATTGTTTTATACAAAATGTTAATTTTCTTGAATGAATAATTTATTTCAAGGTTTACAAAACCGACGGCCTGCCTTCGGTGATTTGCAACAATTGCATCTACCGGCTGGGAGTGGCATTCCACTTCAAACAGGAATGCGAAAACAGCGATATTCGATTGCGGCAGTATCTGGGCATCCTCGAATCGTGGCGCCAGGATGCTGCCACCAACACGGATTTTGTGGAGAAGCCATCTATTATGCAGCGTGATAGCGACGAGGAGGAGCAGGTGGATACCAAAGTGAGCAAAAGACGGTCGCGTTACCAAAGAAAACCCCCGGAGGAGCACAAGAAACGGGGACCAAAACCAGTGGCCAAGATGCCGCACACCTGCTATGAGTGCCACAAGAGCTTCAAGTGCATCGCCCAGCTCACACAGCACATTAGGACCCATACGGGGGAGAAGCCGTATCAGTGCAGCTACTGCATCCAGAGATTCGCCCAGAAGTACAACCTAAAGGTGCACGAAAGGACCCATACAGGGGATAAGCCCTTTCAGTGTGAAATCTGCTCGAAACAGTTCTCAGCTCTGGGGAATTTTCAAGCCCATCAAAAGATCCATGTGGGGGTAAGGGATCAGATATGTTCGCTGTGTCAAAAGGGCTTCTATACCGCAGGAGATCTCTCCAAGCATATGCTAACCCATACGGGCATCAAGAACCACCACTGCGATGTTTGCGGCAAGGCATTCACCCGGCGCAGAGACATGCGGTCCCATAAATTAAAGCTTCATCCGCTGGAGTCGAGTACGAATCATGATATAGTCGATGATGATGATGATGAGGCTATCGATACCGATCCTGTGGGTCTGGACACCTTGGATCACGCCCCCTTCAAGTGTCCCGATTGCGACAAGGCTTTCGACACGGCGGATAGTCTCAGTTTGCACTTCCGCACCCATGCGGCGAACAACAACCTGCTGAATCTTCCGTTGCCACCAGCACCGCCCATGTCGCATCATTACCATCATGACGCACTGCATCACCTGGGACCGCCCAATCCCGCCACCCAAATGGGAATGGCTGCGATGGCTCATATGCTAGCACCACCGCCACCTCCGCCTCCAACGCCCAGTGACGGACGTTACACGATGCTGCATCACACGGCCGCTCAGAGATTACATTATTAAAGTATTATTATTTGTTAAATTATTATCTTTTTAATTTAGTAATTAAGAGCGGTAAAAGCTACCACTTTTTTAAGAAATAAATAAAACAATAATTTGTATATAGATAAAATCTCCCTCTGCGTTCTTTAGGTTTGTAATATTGAACACTTTTATTTTCGTCTATATAATATGTACGTTTAAAATGGAATATTTTTGTCATGTTTGCTTCTTTTATATATCTTTACAAATAAATACTTGTATGTAGAAATTTGGCAAGCACAGCTTCTATTAAGATTATTACTTAAATGCAAGAACTAAAATCACTATTCGCACACTTACTGCATGCATTGTCATCTATATAAAATTGTCATTTTACGTTGTATATAAACAAAGCTTGATTTGTGGTTTTGTGTGTAAAAAATTGTCGTATCTCAATATTGGTTTGTTTGGTATTGGTATGTATCGTTGGTATCGGCTTGATCCAGTTTGTGAATATGTCTATAAAAGCTCAAAAAATCGAATCCATATCTCATAAAATATTGCTTTGAACAACGAACACGGCGTGGAATGATTGGATCCCACACGCTTCCGTTTACTTGAGCTTCTCCTTTAGCCACTCCTCGGTCAGTTCGTCCAGTTCGCGTACTTCGTAGACGCGGGTGAGATCAACTTCGCGCTGCAGAGCACTCTTCGTGCAGGCGTACATCATTTGCAGTTCGATCTGGAATTGAAAAATTAGTATTTAGTTTTTTGTTGAAATACTAGAGCAATAAAGCATCATTCATTCATGCTTTTTTAGGCTCCGAGCTAGACTTTGCCAACTCTGCTTGCTCACCTGACTATCTCTCGGCGTGTAGAATATAAAACACATTGGATAGCTAATGCGCTGGTCGTCGTGCACCATTTTGTAGGTGTATATTACGTAGCGGGGCTGATGTCCCGGCAGAGTGTCTTGAAGCTCATCCACCGATATGTCATCAATGAACTCGTCCAGCACCACAGATTGTTTCTCGCGGTCGACTTTCACTAAAAAATAGCGAAATGAAAAAACAAAAGTCATCAATCAGCGCTTAATTCGTTTCGGTGTTTGGACACGCTTAGACAGCAAAGTTCCCCGGGGCTATGACGCCCGTAGCCATGGCAATGGAAAACTTACATATCAGAGCCGCATTGTTTTTACTCTTGCTGAATCGGAACTTCTTCAACTCCTCCAGCACTTCGTTGCTAATGTCGCATATTTTGTTATCACCCTGCAGAAAAAAAAACAAATAAATGTTAATTGATTAATGGCTCAGAAATCACCAAAGTTATCATAGAACAGCAATCAGTAAGCGAAAAAAACAAAAACACGCCCACACTCCTTCATTAGTCATGTTTTCATTTGTTGTAATTGATTTCCTGCTTAGATCGCACTTCCTTACCATAGCTTTTAAGTTTTTTGGGAACTTGGGGAGTACGCCTGCGGATTCTTTGGCAGTTGTCGTGGCAGCTAAGTAGCACTTTTTAGAGAGTAACCGATTTAATATTTACGTTTAATTTTTGTTTTTGCTTCGCTGAAAATGTTTGACCGACCTGCAGTATGACCGTGTTTTGAACGCTGAAAAATAACTCTAATTACTATACAACCAATTGAATAAATTTCAAAAACTATCGCCGATATTTTAAGCCTTATAGAGTTCTTAAAAGATTTTGTGTAGAACAGCTTTTATCATTAAAAAAATATACCGTATAGGTAATTCCCAAAAAAATATATATTATATGTTAAAAAAATGTTAAAGTAATTAGTATTTTTGCATCAAAGTATAGTGAAAATAAGATTGAAAAATATGTCGCATTAAATATTGTTTTTTACCTAAGTAAACTTGAATTTTATTTATAATTTTTCATTAACCAAAATTATAATCACTTCACACGATATTGATTGCATAATATCGGTTAGGATTCTCTTCTCTAAAATAAAACCAGGGATGCCAAAAGTACCGTTTGATCAGGATCGCTGTGTTTTTTCCGCGCCAATTTTAGCTTATTGGCAAACTGCAATTGTTGTGCAATAAACATTGATCTACCCGATTGTGGGTAGTATTTGAGGTTTTAATTGATTGGCTAAGATGCAGGATTGTGACCTTGATTTGGATCAATATGATGATAACCTGTTGCATAGCTGCTGGAGAGTGGGAGCCTGCCATTCCCGGACAGCCGCCTTTTCCTCATTCAACAAGAATGAAATCTCGGCAGTGGACATAGTGGCCTGCTGGTTAGTGCATACATATATCCATATCCTTAGCAACACAAACCCACTGATTTATGCAACTTTTTAGCAAGAAACTCACTTCCTTGGTTGAGAAAACGGCGTCGGAGTTGCGACGGTCGTCCCATTCGGAGACCCCAAAGCACCACCTAAATTACCATTTCAAGGACTTTGCGCAATTGACTTGCGGTGTCACTAATATATATAGTCGTCAGGTGAACATGCTCTTGGGTGAGTAATTTGCTTTTGGTTAGAAGGAGTCTCTTAATTGTGTATATTTTTAGAGGACACCAAAAATTTGCTGGATCAAATAAGAGGCAACACCTTTGACTTGGTTCTAACAACCGAGAAATCAGTCATAGGAGCCAATCGCAAGCGAAAGCGCGTAATCACCAAGGAGAGAAAACTTACTATCTCGAAACGTCTCAGACTTGACGAATCCGATCTTCTCAATAAATCTGTGCAGCAACACTATGCAGAAATGCTATCCGAGTGTCAGGTGTGGCAGTCCGAATCCACTCAGAAGGTTGAACTACAGGAGGTGGGTCTAATTAGTTTATCTAGAAAGCATTTAATTTTATTCTTTAATTATTCCCAGTCCATTGAACTACCACGAAATTATAACCAATCGAGTTCATATCATACCATTACCATAACCGAGGAATTCCAAATTCAAGAGGATCCGTCGTCCATTTACCCTTCGGATGGCTTTGGAGACTGTGATATCCCGGATTTAACCTTTTATCAAACACTTTTCCCACGAGCTACCGGTAAATACATCTTATTTCAAATAATTGCCTTTCCAACTAATCTTCGAATACTCTCAGCAAAACGACGATTGACAATTTGCGCTTCAACTGACATTTTACCAGCGAAAATGCCCAGAATGGATGATGATATAGTTGAACTTAATACTTTCCAGGCTGACAGTGCTATTTTTTCCACTAACTACCCAGTAGCAGATAGCATTGATATAGATATAGAAAGTATAGTATGCGAACCATCGCTTCCACTAGACCTCTATGATCCTCCATCAAGAAAGATGTCCAGTGTTGACAATGATTTGGTGACAACCCATAGCGTTGAAACATCTGAACCTAGTACTGTAAAAACTACTGCAAAAAATGCTCGCAGGAAGAAGCTAATTATCGACAAGTGCATTAAATATTCTCGAGAGAAGCTGAAGAAACAACATAGTCGATACTTAGATAATCTTAGAGAAAATTTGGTGGTTATTACACCGCCTTCCGAGCGACGCAAGACCCCCGAGGACCTTTTAGTTAAACTGAACAAGCAAATTTCAATTTTTCCAGATATTATAAATTATTTCATTACTTTCACCAAAGAAGAGATGGAAGTGATATCCCAGGTTACCTTAAGAATCATTTTCGGCGTTGAATTCACAGAGGATCTGGTCAAGAAGGTTTTCGTTCCAATTAAGGACAGAAAAATGAAAGAAAAATATATTGTTTATCAACCTGATGCTCAATTAGAACAAGATGACATTATCTTAACTCCTCCATTGCTTCCAGTAGTTGAAAGCAATAATAATAATGATATATCAAAACATACCATAAGCTACACAAATGATAATATGGGTGAGATATTGCTAATTGATAATGATTTAAATAATTATTGCCTATTTATCCTCTAGATGCCTACTCCGTAATGATGGATCTAGTAATGATTTGGCGCAATAATCCCGAAATCCAAGGAATTGATGCAAATAAATTTATCCAATTGTTTCCAGATCGTATAACGGCTGCGCTAGCCTTTAACTTTTTGTTGTGTAAGCCAAAAGTACACAATATTATATCCGAATTAATAAGGAAAGATTTCATTTCAGATCTAGTCCGCGACAGCTTTATAATGATCTCCAAGAAACCAAACTCCATTGAAATGGACAAAATAGAGCTTGGCCCAGGGTCCAACGAGCTCATTGAAAGTCTCACACTAGAGATTTCCTAAAAAAAATTTTAAGCAGTCTGATAGAGACTTTAAATCATTGTTTTTTGATAATTGGTAATTTGTTAGTTGTTAACTTTCACCCGTAGTTAGTCTAAAGTGACTTAGTATTCCCGTCACAATGTCCTTATATTCATTCAAAAACTTTTGTACATTTCATTGTTACTATTACGTTATCGTAGCTACATATATAATTCATTAACATTTTGGATAATTCACTAAACCGTACTTGTTGTCCTTCGTTACACAATCTCATTCTCTCTGTGACAACACCAAAAAAATAATAAAACAAGATACAAAACAAAAGGAATACAATGTATTATTGGCACAGTCGCTTAGATGCCGATCTGCTGAGCCAGACCCGAATAAATGTGCAGCGTGCAGAACCCAATTACGGCCGCTACCAATGCTTTCACAGCCACTGTCAGCCAGGGTCCTATGGCTAGGATGTGGATCATGCCCTCCAGCCAAACACCCTTGAATACGGTCACTGCCAGCAGCAGGCTGACCAAGGGTTTCAGCGCCTTGTTTAAATCGTGCCGGGTGAACAGCCAGATCAGAGTAGCCGTAGTTATGTGCTGGACTAGAAGCACGTTCGACTCGAGACACTTCAGAATGTAGATCCAGCTAAACTCGGTACCTCGGGCTCCGACCCACAGCATGATGCCCCGGGAGAGAATTACCTCGGCAGTGGCCCCTGCGTAAAAATGAAAGATATATCTGTATTAGTGGCTGCACAACTAACTTATACGATATAGAATTTAGATTAAGGTCAAAGATTAGGGCCCTAACTAGGTTGTTCGTTTGACCTACATCCAAGTCCAGCCGTAATGAGTTTGGAATGTCCCTTTCCGGGTATACGACTCAGGATCAGGGCAAATCCCAGCAGATCGGCGATGTCCACGCTGCAGCGGAAGATCTCCTGCAAATTGAAGAGCACACCCACAGCTTAACCTTAATAATTGGGTAAATAAAGGTAAGCACACACGTACCGCAAAGAAGTTGAACTCGCCACTGGAGGAACTATCCGAGTAGAAGAATGTGGCCAGGACCAGCATCTTGCAGAGCTGAGTAAATATATAAATGCCTCCCGCCTGCACGCACTTCCAAAAGGCCCCATATTCAGACCTGCAAAAAACCGGGACAGTTTAGAATTAATTGTATTGATCTGGAAAAAGCGCTTAATGCGCTTGATACCCACAGGCCGGAGTATTTGTAGGTGAAGTAATACGGCGTTAGCAGGGCCACACAATTTCCAAAGTGATACAACGTCATTTTCTTTTATAAACTATAGTTATTTTGCTTTAATTAAGAATTAAAAGTTGAAAAGAAAAAAACTAGCGTTGCTCGCCTTTGGTTATCGATATGTGCCATCAATAATGCTGGGTAACAGTAGCTATTTTTAACGGGAAAATAAGTTGCTTAGCATTTTAGCCTTTGAACTATTTTGGTTTTATAAAACTAAAAAAAAATAATAAATTATTCTTCCTGATATAAATTAATAAACTTTTAATTTAATAAAATCAGTAAAATGGCTAGAACTGAGTGTAAAACAGAAAAGATTGCGCCACCACTGATAGTTATCGATAGCTGATAGATATCAACACGTCATCGTCATCTGTCATATGGGCTGGTATGTGTGCGCGTGTGTGTGAGTTAGTGTGTGTGTGTGCGTGCGTATTAGTGAGTTTTCTGCAATATTTGTATAATTATTATGAGTAGTTTGTCGAAACCCCGAAGAAAATGCTTATACAAAATTTCAAATTATAGATTGTTTAGCACACCCAGGATTACCAATTGAGTTCCGAGCCAGAAACCGTAGAGAAAACAAGTGATTTGAAGGCGGAAAACAAAGAGGAAAATTTCGCCACTCTGAAGGAAAGTCCAACAGATCGCTTGTGTGTGCATATGAAAAACAGCAACGTCAACTCCCTGTCACCCAATCTGAGATGAGATGCAAACTCGAAGACGACTCCATCAAACGGACCAGCAGGACTACAGCAGCAGCAGCACCTATACCATTCAAACGGGAGAGGATCAGCATCAGACAGGATCAGGCGCAAGCGCAGCATTAGGAGCAGCTGGCGGATCGGGAGGACTACTAGTGCAGCCTCTTGGCTATCCACCGCAACCGCAAGCGTCCGTCGACGCGGCCATCCACATCGGTGACGCCCAGTCCGGCCAAGCGCTCGCACCCGACTCTGACGACAAGTACGGAAAGGCGGCCCGCCAGTGGAATCTGCGTGCCTTCTCTGGCCAAGCTCTGCGCACCTTAAGTGCCGCTGCCGCCGTGGTTACCGGGAATAATCAACCGGAAACAAACTTCAATAGCCAAAACAACTACAATTACAATCCTGCAACCGGCATCTCGGCCACAGGACAGTTTTCGCAAGAAGAACCATTCGATCCGGAACCCGAGCAGGAGGTCTTCATCATGGCTGCCCGCGATCGGACGGGCGAGTTTGCCAATGCGATTCGATCGCTGCAGGCACGCAACATCACACGGGCGGTGAACATCCGGGATCCTCGGAAGGCCAAGCAGGTGCAGAGCTACTCGGAGTTCATGATGGTGGCCAGGTTCATTGGCAAGAACATAGCCAGTACCTACGCTAAACTGGAAAAGCTCACCATGTGTAAGTATTTCTTAATTTAAAAGGATTTTCGGTTCAAAATTAAGGATCACTCTCTATTTCAGTGGCCAAGAAAAAAAGCCTTTTCGACGACAGACCACAGGAGATTCAGGAGCTGACGTATATAATCAAGGGCGACCTGAATGCCTTGAATCAACAGATTGCCCGACTTCAGGACATCTCCAAGGACCAGCGGCGTCATACGAATGGCAAACACCTGGTGTCACATTCCTCCAACATGGTACTGGCCCTGCAATCAAAGCTGGCCAGCATGAGCACGGACTTCAAGCAGATTTTAGAGGTGCGCACGGAGAACCTGAAGCAACAGAAGACGCGACGGGATCAGTTTAGCCAGGGACCAGGTCCATTGGCCGCTCACACCGTCTCACCGTCGACTGCGAAACAAGGATCCTTGCTCCTAAGCGAGGAGGACCAGGCTGTGACCATTGATATGGGCAGCAGTGACACAACCCCGCTCCTGGCTACCCAGACACAGATGGCCATCTACGATGAGTCGGACAACTACGTCCAACAGCGAGCGGAAACCATGCAAAATATAGAATCTACGATCGTTGAGCTGGGGGGCATTTTCCAGCAGCTGGCGCACATGGTCAAAGAGCAGGAGGAGATCGTGGAGAGGATTGACACGAATGTGGCGGATGCGGAATTGAATATTGAGGCGGCCCACGGGGAAATCCTGAAGTATTTTCAGTCTGTCTCAAAGAATCGCTGGCTGATGATCAAGATATTCGGCGTTCTCATATTCTTCTTCCTGTTCTTTGTTGTTTTTATGTCATAATCGAAATTGTAGCCAGCAGGTTGCTTGCCCCGTGTACCTTCTTCCCTTTGTATACAGCAATTATTAATTTTAATCCAGTTTCATTCACAATATTGTTTATTCCAAGCTGTGGCCTACCCGGAAACGATTGTATAATAAAAATATAAATACGTACATACAACTTAAATGGCCTTTTTCACATTAAATTGCTGGAAGGTAAAAATGTCTCCTAAATTATGCTGATAATGACTAGGTTTAGTACCCTTTTTTATAATCTTTGTTATCTAAAGTGGGTGATGTTTCGTTCCACGCCGCCGCCGCTGCTTCTGCTGGTGTTTAGTCAAAGAATCCGCTGTCCTTCAAGCTACACGTTGAGGAAAAAATAAAGTGGAATTATTTTTTTGATTCGACGTTTATTTAATGTGCTTAAGATCCAACTCCACACCAAGGATGCGAAATGCAAATGAAAATAATAATAATTAAAATACGTTACAATCTCCAAGTTCACACAAAATATACTACAAATTATAAAAGAAAACAACGCTGCTCTAGATGTCTTTCTATGGGTTTTTGACTCAAATTTACAAGTGAAGTATTGTTCGTGGGTTATTATGGGCAATCGTCTCTCTGCCCCGAGTATGACAATTAATACACGATGCGGATGCGCTGGCGCCAACAATGAGATCCCCAGGCAGCTGCCACAATGCCCTCTATGTCGAGATGAGCGAATAAACCATGCTAAAATTAGCGAGAAACGTTAGACAAACGATGGCCCTCAATCGCCCTAATAATTAATATCAATTTACCCGTATATGTAGTAGAAGAAGCTGATCAAGTAGACGGCCAGCTTGATCCATCCCTCTCGCATATTCTTTGACAAAGTGTCCGTCTTTAGAACCGTGGTGGGATCATACAGTCCAGGGCCAGACATCACCGGGCGATTTTTGTAGCTGCAAATATGGGAGTGGTCTCATTAAGCGTGACTCAATCAAGCGTTCATATGAGGGAGAATCAATGCGCGTTTTTTAAACATCTAAGCGCCTTGAACATATTCTAAGTGTATTTGTAATTTAAATTAACAGGCATGAAATTTGGAATGCTGGTAATCAGACGGTCTTCAATTAACAAATGTAGATAAGCTAGCTACACACTACTAGAAATAAGAACCAAGATAAACTCAGGTACGGTACAGATACTACCCAAGGTTAATATAATACTCCCATGTAACATGATTCACTTACCGCCAAATATGATAGGCTATGAGGGGTATGTTGATGCATAGGGAGAACCATTCCCCGCAGAATAAGAACAGAATATTTAAGAATACGTGCAGCAAGTACTCCGGTAAAACCAGCTAAGGAAGGGTAAGCCATTGGATTTATTCAATTGGACTGCAATGTAAACAATGGGTACTACAATACACACCGGATTGAGGCTGTTGCACTGATCTATTGGATTTTTATAATCTGTCTTCAGCTCGTCAAAGGCAATCACATGAAATATGGCGAAGAATATCAAAAACGCATCCCCGATCAGGGCCACTATGTACGTGAAGGCGGTAAAGTTGAAAGCCATCCTGTCTTATCGCCTGGCAGCACAGCATAAAGTGTTAAACAATATGACTTGCTAATTTATTTACGTAAAAATTCGGCTTCCAATTTTAATAGAGCTGGGAAAGAATCGATTTCATCATCAATCCTATCGAAGTCGGTCTGTCATCGATTCAGATTTGAAAGTACCGATGTATCGTTAGAATCTCCTGCTATCGAAAATATCATTTGCCGCTATCCTCGTGCGGTCACACCTGTTTTCCGAATCGAACCGCCATTACCAAAAGCCGAAGGAAATCGAATTTTTTAGGATCTAAGCAATCTATTAACCTCAAACGACGCTCGTGCAATTACCGAGAATTGTGTGATACATTTATAGAAACTACCCAGAGCACCTACAAACCATGGCGCAATTCAATTTTGTAAGCGATCTTCAGAATGCCCTGATTATGGACGGAGAGACGCGCGGACCTGCCCCGCGTTGGAAGAAGAAGCTGGAGGCGTCGCTCAACGGGAGCGCCAATACCACACGCTCGGTGCTGTCCGTCTCGTACAACACCAGCTTCTCGGGCGTCCAGGTGTCCACGAAAACGCCGGGAAAGACCAGCGAGGGCAAGGCCAAGAAATCGACGACCACGCCAACAAAAACGCCTGGCGGAGGCGATCGATTCATCCCGAATCGAGCTGCCACCAACTTTGAACTGGCTCACTTTTTGGTGAGTATACAAAAGGTGATGCGTTCCTGAAACAAACTCTTCAAAGCGCATTTTTATATTTTCATAGGTCAACAAAGATTCTGGTGAGAAGTCTGACGAGGAGAACGAAAAAGCCACCACTAGCAACAGCAACGAGAGCAATGTCCAGGCCTCGGCCCACAAAGTGGAGCGACAGAAACTGATCTCCGATGTTGCCCAGGTCAACAATGATAACAATGGCGGCCGTATTTTGTGTTACCAGAACAAGGCACCAGCTGCGCCCGAGTCTCACACTAATCCTCTAAAGGTTGTCTACTCTATAAAAACACCCATATCGACGAAGAGTGGCTCGCGCTATATACCAACCACTTCGGAGAGGATTCTGGATGCACCGGACTTCATCAACGATTACTGTAGGTGGATGTCTCAACTCCCATTAATTTAAACTTACGATGAGCGTTTTTCAGATCTCAACTTGATGGATTGGAGTGGTGATAATATCGTCGCAGTTGCCTTGGGCAGTTGCGTTTACTTGTGGAATGCAGCCACCGGAAATATTGAGCAGCTTACGGAATTCGAGGAGGGCGACTATGCTGGCTCTCTGTCCTGGATTCCAGAGGGTCAGATATTGGCCATCGGCAACAGCACTGGGGCCGTGGAGCTCTGGGACTGTTCCAAGGTGAAGAGATTGCGTGTGATGGATGGCCATAGTGCACGGGTGGGATCCTTGGCCTGGAATTCATTCCTGGTCTCCTCCGGCAGTCGTGACGGCACCATTATCCATCATGATGTCCGTGCGCGGGAGCATAAGCTCTCCTCCCTGGCTGGACATACTCAGGAGGTGTGTGGCTTGAAATGGTCTACAGATTTCAAGTACTTGGCCAGTGGAGGCAACGACAATCTGGTGAATGTCTGGGCTTTGGCCGGCAGTGGTGTGGGAACATCCTCCGATCCGCTGCACAAATTCAATGAACATCAGGCTGCAGTGCGTGCCTTGGCCTGGTGTCCATGGCAGCCAAATACCCTGGCCTCTGGCGGCGGAACCGCCGATCGTTGCATCAAGTTCTGGAATGTCAACAATGGGTCCCTCACGAAATCCGTTGATTCCAAGTCGCAGGTCTGCTCCCTACTCTTCTCCCGCCACTACAAGGAGCTGATCTCAGCCCACGGATTTGCCAACAACCAACTGACCATTTGGAAGTACCCAACGATGGTGAAGCAGGCGGACCTAACTGGACACACGTCGAGGGTTTTGCAGATGGCCATGTCACCGGATGGCAGCACAGTAATAAGTGCCGGAGCCGATGAAACCCTCCGACTTTGGAATTGCTTTGCTCCGGATCCATTGGCCGCCAAGAAGGCTTCGGCCAGCGTCAATAGCAAGGCCAAGCAGAGCGTTTTCCGGCAGAGTATTCGTTAAAAGACTATTTTGAAAGATGTTCCCATATTTAACCTTTGTTTGTAGTTGAAACTAGTAGACAATTTTATGTTTAGTGCTTTATAAATTGTTCCATGTTCTTCTGTATCGCGGCTTTTGCAAGTGTTCTATGTATTAACCCCCACCGACAACGATATTTAATATATAATTGAACAATTTTGTCAAATACTTTTATTGCTTAGAGTTAAGTTTTGTGCGTATAAATAAAATGCTTGACATTCTCTGCATCCTCTTGCATGCTTTATTTCGCTCTCTAAATACTATCGTTTAACACAAACAAATTTGATTCGGTTTCGGGTGCGGGCTCGGGGTTGCACTCGATGAGGGACAGTAGCTAAGTAAGTACATTCATTGGGTTTCTCGGGAACGTGTGTCAAGGAATGGCTGCAAACATTTTCTGGGGCAGGAGGGGCGTGCGTTGCAGGTCTCGGGAATTCGGTTTGTGTTATAATCATAGGTTCACATATACGTTTATATGCATTAGTCTAGGGCGTATGTACAGATTGGATTGGGGCATTCAGGCAACTGTCATTGGATTGCCGCCGTTGTAGCTAACAAAGTAACGCGGATCACCAAAGCGATCGTACATCTGCAAATACAAGAGAGGATCGCAAAGATAAAGCGGGTTAGAATTGAATTTGAACCAAGGGTTAGGCATAAATCACAAAATCACAACAAATAAAAGCCACAACAACCAACAAAATAAGCAAAAAATTAAACAGAACTAGTAAACAATTAAAGTGCGAAGACATTCCAACCTAGACTTTGTTTACAAACCTTTGAGATCCAAACAACATCATCAACAAATTTAGATAAAATAAATAAGTCTAGTTATGGTTTCATCAAATATTTTGTTTTTTTTTTTGTATATTTTGTTGAGTAAAATATTTTTTATTTTTGCAACACATCATTTCATTCAGTCAGAAAACATGAAAACATCAATTAGATTTAGCTAGCTTAATACTACAATTTATGATTTCATTTTCCATCATCATCATCGAGTTAGGTGTGTAATAATAGATCTAGGCTTTAAAATGTTAGTCGGTTTGGTCCACACTCACGCTCACGCACATACAAATAATACAGACATTCAGAGATACTGGCATACACACGAATACATATAGATTTAGAAAGAGAATGAATAATAGCAACAAACATCGAGTGTACTTGGACATTGCTTAATCGTAAGTGTATAGAAAAGCCTAACATAGATGTAGATTTAGTTATGAAAAGTTGGTTCATTGGACATTATTGTTTTGCATTTCTCTGCTATGGTTTGTTCGTTACTTTGTTGGTTCAAATTTGTGGGGTTCTACTAAAACATAGACTCCCTGTGCTGTTTGTTTTCTACGATTTAGTATACTGACTGCTCTTGCCTGCTCTTCTGCTTTCCTTCTTGCTTTTGCTTTCTTTTTTATCAGGTTTTTTTTAAAGAGTTTTTTCTTTTGTTTTTTGGTTAACAATACAATAGGTGTTAGTTGCTTCTCAACTGAAACACCTTTTTCATTCCAAGTGAATACCAGTTCAGCTTGGTGGATTCTTCTGCTTTTTACTTAGTTCCATTTAGCTTAGTTTTTTCTGTTTCTTTTCTTTTCTATTTTTTTTTTTTTTGAACATTTTGGAAGCTGGTGGTGGCTTATGCTCTGTACAATAACCTTCTCTGATCTTAGGCAGTGACGCTCACCTTCGTATCGTCTAGATCTTCGATATCGCTACTGTCGTAATCACTATCCGGCGGCGTCACAGTCTCCGCACCGCGCTTCTCCAGAATGTTCTGCATGCGCGATTTGTTCATGATGCACGCAAACTGGTAGGCCGTCAAGCCGGCAAAGGTGGCCGTCTCCAGGTTGAGCTTCTCGCACTCGTCTAGCAGGAAGTTGGCCAGATCCTCGTTGCAGCCCTCGATCGCAATGTGCAGTGGTGTACGTCCAGATTTTCCCTCCTATTAAGAAAGTTATTTTGAAATTAGTTAAAGATCCTTAAAACCGCTAAGCGAGGGTTATAAACTTACCCTGGCATTAATGTCGGCCCCATGGGATACCAAAATCCGCAAGATGTCAATGTGTCCCGCTTCGGCAGCCAAATGTACGCAGCGCTCACCTGTAATAGAGGGAAAATAAAGAAGATTGGTTAATAAATTGTTTTGAATATTAATTTATTAAATGTGAATTCTTTATTTCAAAATATGCTTCATTCCAACTACTCTAACACAAACATAGATTTAATTAAAAATATGTTTCATTTTATGTTCTTCCAAACTTAACTCTCCAACTACTCATTCTTCTCCAAATACTCCAACACTTTAATTTACTCCAGCATACCAACTATTCCAATTACTCCAACACTCCCGGTACTGGGTATCGGAAAAGCTCTCAGTTATGAATGAAATGTGATCCCTTCCCTGAAAGCTTTGGCTGCCATCTGGAAAAAAGCTGTGCCCACGATCGATTGCTTTCAGTTGTAAAACGAGTAGCGTTTTATAATACGAGAGCGAACACAGCGGAAAGCTTTGATTACGACAATGACCACTTTGGCGTGGAAGCAGGAGAAGGAGGCGGTGGAGTCAAGGGGATCTGGGTGCCAAGTGGTGGGGCTTTTGCTTTATAAGACAATATGACAACAACCCGTTGACTTCGAATGCGAACGCGAGTATCCGTGAGTGTGTCTGTGTTTGCGATCGCTTGGCTGTGTTTCTGTTGCTGGTGTGCGTTGAAAAACCCAAGAAATTCCCACAATAAAACAGCAGCAATAACACAGCAAAGCGAACGACAACAACAACAACAAAGACCAGTGACGAGGAAAAATAAAATAAAAATCAGGCAAGACAGTTGTTGGCGGTTAAGTTAAGTTAACAAACCAAATACAAAGTTGGCTTTTGGCAGTTCTGCTTCGGCAACAAGTTTGTTGTCCAAGTTCAAATTGGTTTGGGAGCGCACATTATATGTAGAAATTTGATACATAGAGAGGCACACAGATGCATACATACAAGATCTTGAGTTTTTGTTAATAATAATAATAATAAATTCTGCAATAATTCAACTGACATTTCAGGCAAGCTTTCGGGGGACTTAATTCTTTTCATGATGCGCGTTTGTATCATACTTTTTAGAGCTTGTCCGTGTCTTTCTGCCATTTCAACAAATGTACAATAACTTAATTGGCAATTTAATAAACAAAAAAGGAAACATAAAGATTTGCAATTAAGTTGTACTTTTTTTTTTGAAATATAATTAAAAGAATTAAAATCGAGATATGTTTGAATTTTGATACTGTCAAGAAACATCTGTAAACTGCTTGTCATTGTAAAGATATGACAATCATTTATTATTCTAGCTAATTAATTAATTATTTAACCAATTTAATTAAACTACAAACGTTAAAATTAACCCATGTACATAGATCGTTCTGTCTTATTTTCACAGTATTTCTGTGGATTCTACTACTTTGATTCTTTCTCAATCAATTCTCGTTTATATTTTGAGATCGAATCGTGTCTTGCATACGGATAACTTATAGCAAAAAATAAAAAGAGACTGAAAACAGAAAACAAAGGTAGATTGTTTAGTTTTTTTCAGGCTGTTTGTTTTTGTATATTTGCTGCCTTCTCCGCTTTTACGGCTTTATGATTAGTTGACGCACTCTTTATTGTTATTGCTGCTGCCTTTGCCTATAGTTTTTTATTTGCCAGACCTTTTTTTTTTGCGGCTACACGTGCTGTTGATTGACTTTCACACACAAACGTTGGCACATTTGCATATACACACATTTACATGGGCCAGACTTTGGAGATTTCCGCAACAAGAAATGTGTTGTTTTCCCCAATCAAAGTAGCTAGCTTCCTTTGTAATAATTACTTCAAAATTCCACCCATGAGTCATTAGAAACTTGCTAGAGATAAAGCGGGTTGAACCCTGAACCCTAGAGTTTCCCCAAAAAATTAATAGCAAAAAAACAACCTAAGGTTATCTTGGGCACTTGAAGATTAAGAGGCAACCTTAAAAAGTTTAAAGCCACAGATCCGGCCAAGAGAGAGGGAGAAAGAAAGCGGACTAAGAAAGTCATCTTCTTCACAGCAGTCCAGTTTTATTTTCTTTCTTTCTTTCTTTTTCTTTCGTCGCTCTTACAAAAGCAACAATTGTGTCACAAGTTTTATAAATAAACGATGACCACATGGAGTTTTATTAAAGCTCGACTAACTAAAGGAGAAGCCGATCGACCGACCGACGATGAGCTAGTAAAAGACAATCCTCATTGTTGTTGCCTTTTCAGCACAGCAACGTGCCAATCGTTAGCATACGATTAAAGACTTAAACACGCCGATGATATGGCCATTGGGTATTAGATATTAGATATTAATAGACGGGGGGTGCCAGCCAGCCAGCGAGCGATGTATGGAATATGAAACACAAAAGTTTGTTTCAAACTTTGTGCTATGGGAATTCCCCCAAATAATCGCCCAAAGACTGGCTGCGTCACACGCAAAAGCCCAAGATCCCATCCACCAGATATTTTGTTAATCCCTCGTCTTAGGCTTTGGTTTTTGACCAGCCAGCAAGTCTGAGAAACCTGACACGTCTCCAGAAAGCAGTTCGACCAGAATAATTCACATAAAACTCACAAGGTAACGTTGGTGATTGCTCAATAATTAGATATATTTGTTATAAAAACGTTACTTTGGAGCCGGCAAAAAAAGCGTATAATTTTAAGTTTTTATGTGAAAAAGAGGCAATGAAATTTTGATGGGTTCAATTCAGTCACACAAGTATTTTTAGTCATTTGTATCTAGAGAATTTATAAACAATTAGAATAAAGGCTTGTTTTTATTGGGGCACATTAAAAAGTAAGTGAATGACTGTGAGACTTTAACAATCTGAACCAGAAACTCGCCTCAGTATGTTATGAATATACAAATTTTTTCTCGCCGGTTGATGTCATGATTTAAAAAAGATTAACTTGAATGGGCAGAAATATATTTGCATATCTAGAAAAGCCTAAAACTCATGGGCGTCTTATAGTAGTAGTATAGTATTTGATAGGAAGATCATAAGAAATACTACTTAGTAATGCTCTTGCGAATTAATATTCAGAACTTTTTTTGTCCCAGTGATGAAGTGTAATCGGTTTTTGGGGTTTCAGCAATTAACGAAATCGTTGTGAAACCGCTTAGAACTGCGCAATTATGGGAAATTCTATTTGCTACGACAACGCACACTTGACAATTAAGCACTTTCACAAATGGCAACCGCCCACTTGATCCCCCCGTTTTAATTCGCCTACAGCAAAAAGTTAACCAGTTACTATTTAAACAGGCGGCTAAAAAATAAATACAAAAGAAAACAGTAATAATAATAATAATAAAGCTTAAAAGCAACGAGATATCGACAACGACCTTTTGAGAAAAACCCAACGACGTCGCAGTTAAAAGTACTCCACAAGTCATCCAGAGAGTCGCAAAGTTCATAAATTTATTGACAGCGCAAATATTAAACGTTGCCGCTGCTGCTGTGTTGCTGTCTTCGCTTAATTTTAATTAATTGTGTTTATTGTTGGGAGCAGAGTTTTTGGTATTTCTACAACGGGTTTCTGTTTCTTGTTGCAAATTCGCTGTCCTTCAGTGTAAATGGCGGAGGTGGGTCATTGCTTCGTGATTATTATAATTATGGAATTTCTTAATTCACACACAGCACCCAGTATTTAGTGGTTTTTTTCGATTTCAAATTCTTCGAACTTTGGAATTGCAAAGTGTAATTAAATTAGTATTTCCTTTTATATATTTTTTTTTGTTATTTACTTTGCTTCAGCTGTTTTCTCGGCTGGTTTCCCCAACGAAACGCGTGCCAAAAGAAGTTACCAGGCCATTAGGGGAATTACCTTAGCTTGGCCCGCAAAGCCCACGATCCGCGATATAAAAACCCAGCAAGAGAGCCCAAGACATGGCCAACGAAATTAATGCCAACTGTCCAAATACGACTGGCAGGCAAATACCCCAAATAAATATATAAACAGCTATATGGGCGGAGAAAGAAAGGAAGGGAGAGACAATATCAAATTAAAAGTTGTTTACCCCCCGAACAAGACCAAGACTTCTGGGCGCCGCCGTTGGGTAATTCGAACAATGTTCGAACTTTCCCAATGTGGAAATTTGCTTTGAAGTGGAGTGAAAAACCCAGGGAGCGCAGCCCGGCCGCCAAATGAAGCGGGCGAAAACAAACAGCACAATTTAGCACAATTAAAGCCATGGATTTTCCAAACCATATGACGATCGGCGACGGCTGACTTGACTTGGCAATGAAAGTGTTTTGAAAGCAAGTCAGCTCGATCCGATCCGATCCCGTTCCCGCTCCCTTTCCCGCTCCGCCCGCCGGCGGCGTCGGGTTATGTCAGCTTACTCGTCCGCCTTGCCTTGTTGACTTTCTTTCTCGGACGCGATTGTGAATGCGAAATGCAAATAACACCCGACTTGGCTTCGACCGTAGGTTTCCCCAGCAACCCCAAAACCGTGTGGGGATCGTCAGCCACGTGTATGGAGTGCACAGAAAACAACAAGAAAATAAAGAAAAAGAAAGAAAAAACATTTGTAACAATGAAAATACCGAACAACCCACAATTAAGACGCACATGGAATTTTTGGGGGAATACCCAACGTGGAAGAGGTCACCATTGTTGGTTGGAAGGAGATCACAAGTCGCCGTAAACGGTTTAGGTTTTTCTAAAATGCCAACTCAGTTGCAGTTAGGATTTTCCTCAGGCATTAAATCGAGTATTATTCATTGCACATTCAACTTCCGTCATGATAGCTATTTGCATGAGCTCACTGCAAGAACCAGACAGCTAAGCTAAGCTCAGCTCACTTTCAAAAGAGGAAGTACTTATGTTACCAAGAATACTGAATAATATATTGAGTCTTTACTTGATATCTCTTTATAATCCAGCAACTAAAAAAAACCCAAGTATTATCGTTAAGAGTCAATAAACTCTCATGATTGACCACTCTTGAAATCTCATCACAAATAGAAAACTACTTATGGTCACTGACAGTTGTTTATTTAAGCAACCTACAAAACAAAGAGACAGGAAACATTTCCGTGATCTAACCTTGTCCGTTAAAGTGAATAAACTCTTTGATCTTCAAAGCCTCCCTCCTCTCTCTCCGGCAGAAAGCTAAGCGGATTAGGTTTTATTTCATATTTTTAATAAGGAAATGAGACAACAAATAGTTTGAATCTGGTTCCCATTGCTCAACAGTTGTACGAGGCAGCTGCAAATACGGGAGAGTCCCCAGATTTAACCTTGTGTCTTTCAGCCAACAATTGTTTCATGACTAATTTGTTGTTGTCTGCAGTTACTAATATGCATTTATTGTAAAAGTCATTGATAGTCGTCAGATTCCAGATATCAATAAATAATGAGCAGTCAATTAAAGTCAGCAGAAACAGGTTTCCATTACATATATCTCTTTATATAGTATAGTTTATAGTATATAGAGTCTAGTCTAAATCAAAGGTTCAAGATATTTTTTTATAAAACCAAGACAGTGACGTAAATTGCGCCTTAAAGGGTGCACTTTTGTCATCCATCATGATGGTGTCTTTTTTTATAAGACAATTGCTAAGGTAAACCATATACGTACGTTGTTTTTAGAATTTCCAGGCATTCATTCAACTTATGACTCGATAGCGATCCTCTCCTGCCCCTCAGTTCCAATTCAAGGAGCACGCGACTTTACTATTGCACACAATATGGCTAAGATCACTCGTAAATAGAAGGTAATATTGATAGAGGGTTGGTTGGTGTGGTAAAACCGGCAAACGAACTGATAGCCAGTTATCTTTTTTAATGGCAAAAAGGGGCCGAGGCCGAGGACGTTCGACGGAGAATGAACGAACCGAAGCTCTTATAATCGCACAATAAACGACCACCTATGGGGTTTTCCTCAGTTCACTGATAACGCACGATTTCCAGTTACCAATGTCTGCTGACGATCGAACACCGCTGGACATATCTCATTTTGCTATTTGCCAGAGGCGGCAGCTTATCAGCCCGGGGAAGTACGGCGAATGACTGCTGGCTCTTAATTTGTGAGTTTAGTTCCAGTTGCCAGCCAGGCCACAGATTTCATGGGTTCGAACTCCATTGGAGTGTGGCATATCTTACATTGTATATGGCCGCATATGCTGGACAAATGTTCCAACCACCATATGGGGTTTTTGGTTCTCTGAAATTCCCTCCAATTGGTTTAACCGAGAGACCCTGAAAACATTCCCTGTCCAGAGAAGCTCGATAAGGCGCTGGCAGAACTCTCTGTCTTCCCCATTCCCGAGGGGAAATTTATGCATTAATCGGAATTTATTTATAGCAAGAATGTGTGTTTATGTGTGCAATAATTGCAGAATCCCCAGTCGCTTTTCCTTGGAAATCCATAGAGTCGGGCAGAGAAACCTGATAAGTAATACCAAAAACGTCACAGTTACTGCCGTCTGCGATAATAGTTTATATTCACTGATAACCAACGCAATCACAATTAATCGATTTGTGTATATTTTGTTTTGTTATCAAAAGTGGGAAATTCTGGCACTCTTGGTTTTGGAAAACCAAAAGCAAATCAAATAAAGTTGTCAAGCGATCTGCGCTCAGGGAAACGCCACTATTTATAGAAGTTGTCCTCGAGAGCCTTGCGTGTTGGTTATTTATATAATCGAAGTCCATTTCCCCAGTTGTTGCGTGTCGGGCGCGTAAATGAGGCTCAAAATGGATTAAGGACACACATTCTGCCATATATATTATAATTACTATTGTGGGCCCAGCTGGGGATTTCCAGAAACCAGAATAATATATAAGTATATAATTTTTGGGAAGGTGGGAAGGTTGCCCTGCTCACTTCGATAACAGAAGCGACCGAGCGAACCTTTCCCAATTTCCGTTTCTGTCTGTGCCTTTAATCGGCTTAATGTTATCTCATTATCATTCCTCTATTTCTTTTTAGATTTTATATTATTTTCTTTACTGCATTTTAGTCTAATGTCTGCTCCTGCTTGGCTCTGAGCCAAAATGGTAAATGCCTCACATTTTCCGAGTGGCATTTTCATTTAAATAGAAGGGAATTTCAGCAAGCTTTAAATCGGGAACGGAAGGGCTTTAAATTTAGACAAATAGTTGAGTTATTTATACAAATTTAAACTTCTAATGAATGTTCTCCCAGAAGAAATATTTACTCTTGTTATATTTTCTGCTGAAATAACTTTTTTTTTATCGAAAAAAAAAATTCCTCGTGGGACGTTGACTTCGAAAATATTTTGTTTAGGGATTCAGAGAAAATTAAATAAAGTTTCCATTAACTTTTGGTTCTGGAATCCACATATACTTTGTACATGTTTATCCCCCAGAGATGTTGACGTCAATGCCGGGCGAGGAGGATGGGTTGAAATATTTATTTGTTCCACATAGTGAAGGCCGTGTGTTTACAGAGTAATCTGTGAATGGTGCCCCCGAAGTCCCTGTGCCTCGAACTCAATGGGGAATTGCTTTCGAATCCATATGGTGAGGCGGCATTGGTGGGTCGCGCTGACTGACTTCGGTGATCGTTTCGGGAAAACCCAGAAATTTCAAACAGGCGAAATATGTATTCAAAAGCGTCTGACCGTCTCGTTTCTTTTTCTCTTTATTTTTTTTGCTTTGTTGGTTTTTAATAGTTTTTGTCGGAAATGTCTGCGCTGTTTTGCTGTTGCTTTTGGCTAGCCAAAATACATTATGTGCCGTGTGTGTCTGAGCAGGTTATATATAGCATCTATGGTATAGTCCATACAAACTATATAGATGTACATATATGCGGAGCAGCTGTTTGTTTGTGGGGCTCCAAACCGGTTGGCGCTGCTTAAAGCTGGCGGACGAGAAACAACAGAAAAAAAAATGTGTTTGTTCACCAAATGTTTGCCACTCACGAATTTGGATTTTATTTTTGGCAAGGTTATACTTGGCCAAAAGGAGAGAAGAAGAAAAAGGCCAAAAACGCGAATAGAAATCGATTAAACAAACGAAAGGTTAAACGCAAATAACTTTGATATTGCGATATACTTTCTGACAAGTTTATTAACCTTTTTTTTTTTACTTGAGAGGCCAAACCGTGATTGCAAAACTTTTACTTTCTTGACTCGAATGGTGGGAATAACAATGAAAAAGTTTCTTTTATCAAATTAAAATAAAAAAACTAACTTAATTTATACTTTTCACTGATTACAAACCCTTTTTTCTGACCCCTCCCACAGGCTTCTCATTTCGTTGTGCGGGTGGAAGCCACCCAACGAGAAATGCAAATCGATAATTCGATTTGTGGCCCCTGAATACAGAGCAAAATCAAATAAGGAAACAAATGTTTATAATTATGGGGACACGCCTCGTCTGCCTTTACGCGTGGTAAATAAATTTACCTCGAAATGATTTCCTTGAGATGCAATGCATTCGAAATCAACTTGAGAGCTGGCAAAGCAATAACAAAACAATGCAAACAATCGCGATAATCAATTGAATTTCCATTTCGATACATGAATCTTACGCAAGCAAGTGTAAGTATTTCTGATTCTCTAAAACAAAACAAAAGGTAAATATTTTCCCCTATCCTTGTGCAAATGGATTTTTGCTGACGTCTGAGACTTTGCAAATGTTTTTACTGTGCGTTTTTCCTTTTTGTTTTTCTCGTTCCGTTTATTTTTGGTTAATCAATAACCAGGGGGTAGGACGAGGACTGTGTGTTGCTTAGCCATTTGATGAGAAAAATTTTCAAGCGAAATGTTTTGCGCGGAGGCCAATGTATTTTTGGCATCAGCTCAAAGGCGTCGCCCCGTGTATACATACGTCTTTAACGTCCATATATACATATTTCAATTCTATATAGCAGACGACAATGTCTCGCACTGTGGCTAGCCGTTGGCGGGACACCAGATATATATATCAGGAATATAATGTGTATCATTTTTGGCACAGATTCATAATTTTTCATGAAAAATGCCCGCAAATGCTAATGTCCAAAAATAATATTGGCCAGATTTTAACGTTCGGAACTACAAATTCCAAGTCATTAGCTAAAAGGTTTAGTGTCTAATTTGGACTGTAACTTATGGTTAATGCATTAGGGCAAATTAATAGATAAAATCCAACAAAAATGTACATTTTGGCTTTACTTTACTCACCATCATAGTTGCGAATCTCCAGGTCGGCAGGCAGACGGGCGTAGCTCAGTGAGCTGACAGCCTTATCATTGGAACGGTGTCCGTATTGACGGTGGGCCTCATGAATCTCCGTGGCTCCGAACTTCTCCGTCAAGGCACGGACGCACTGCTTCTCTCCGGCGATGCAGGAAAGGTGTAAAGCCGTATTTCCATGGCTATCGCGCACCGAGGGCTACATGTAAATGTTTAATGTGAGTGTTGCAAGAATCGTGTAACTAATAGATTCCATTAGAAGTTTAAAGAAACTAATTATTACCTCAGCTCCGGCCAGCAGCAGCATCCTCATGATATTGGGCTGGGCGGTGAGGGCGGCCAAATGTAGCGGAGTTTGGGCCACATCGTTCTGAATGTTGAGCAGGCATGGATGCGGGGCCATGCGAATTAAGGCAGTTACCACGTCCACGGATCCCGAAATACAGGCCAGGTGCAGAGGTCTAAAGAGAGCAAAAGGGAAAAAGAGAGAAACAACAATGAATTTGTGGGTTTATTTACCTGCCGCAGCAGCGCACCCGCCCGCACTTTCTTCCCTTCTTCCTGTTCACTTGTTGCCTTGTGTCATGTGGCGGCGTAAAAACCCAAGTAAGTTAAGTCGAGGTGAATTATTGTGAAGAAAAAGAAGAGCTGATGAGCTGCCCCGAAAACCTGTTCGCTCGTTCGTTGGACGGTGATGATACCAGTGTACCTGCCCACATACCAGGAAAACCCCAAAGCCTGACTAAAACACATGTGTCAGTCGCGTTTCTCGGCCCAGACAATGGTCTTTCGAGAGTGATTCACGAAACTCTCCCCTTAGCTCACTTGGTGGTCGGTGCCTTTGTTTTTTTGGGAAATTTGGAAATGCTCACCGGAAAGACAGCGCATATCGGATACAAGAAATACACTAAAACGTGACTTTGAGCAGTTCGCCGAGATGGGAATTTAGAATATAAATTATTCGGAATTACAGTGACTAGCTTCAAGTAAATACTTAATGTATTCTTTCCTTATTTATTATTAAATTCCCATTTCATTGTCACTTTCCCCAATTCTGGTTGTCATTAACAATTTAATTTTAGATCTGATCAGACTGCCAAAAATATTGTCATAATTTAGGAATATTGCGGATGATAATAATTAAGTAGCAAGACTTGTTCACTGAATATTTCGCATTAATGTGGGTTATTTGGAGATTATTAGCATATTGTTTGTTTTTGCCTAAATATAGAGCTATCTCATTGATCTAAGGATAGGTATGTACACATTTTGGTAAATATTTGTTAAGGTTCTAACAAAGAAAAATAGTTTGCTTTAAGGATTTCTTGGCGTGTTTCTCTCCGAATAATTAAAAATCCTACAAATCCTTTAAAGAGCTTAATCTTTTCAATTCAAATCTTGACTCCCATATTGATCTTTTCCCCGTAATGGTTACGGATTACTTACGTGTCGCCGACATCGTTTTGCTGGTAGAACTGTTCCCATGCGTTCATAATGTTGATACTGCTCTGCGGAGCGGAGGAGGGATTCGTGGTGGCGCCGGCGGCTGTGTTGGACTGTGTGGTAGATTGTGGGCCCTTGCTCCGGTTGCTGCCGCCACTGCTCTGGCCGAGATTGTTCAGCTGCTCGCCGCGGCTCGCCAAGTTGCTCTGGACCGTCCATTGCGGTATTCCTGCGTCCGTGCTGTGCTTGAGGCGCATTTGATTGCTGCTTTTGTCCTCCTGGGCGGGCTCCTCCTCCTCTACGTCCTCTTCGTCCTCGTCGATAATGCCGGAATCAAGGACCACGGACTGCTGTTGCTTCTGTTTCTGTTGGGGCTCCTGGTCCTTCGGCTCCGGCTGCTGTTGCTGCTGCTCCTCTGCTTCAGGGATGATCTCCTCGCTGAAGATTTGCGAGGATTGCGGTCCGGATATAAAGCCCGAATCGCTTGTTTCGCTTTGCACGGCAAATTCCTTGTGCTTTTGGTTAATGGCGGCGGCCGGTTCTTCTTGCGCTTTGCCGCCAAATGTTGACTTTGCGTTTTTACCGCTACTGTCGGAGGAGGAGGCTGCGTTTGGGGGGCGCTGTTCAACACTGGCAGCGCTGCTGCTGCAGCTACAGTCCTCCTGGCTGCTATCACTTGTTGCTGTTGCTTTTTTTGCTTCTGCTTCCGCTGCTGTTGTTGAGTTCCACATTTTCGTGCTTTTCCGGACTCTCAGTTAGCTGCAAAAGTAATATTTTTTTGCAATTCAGTGTGCGTTTGAACTTTGCTTTTAAGCTCAGGTTTAATCGCGCTCTCCCTCTCTATCTTTATCTTTTTCTCTCTCTCACTCACTCACTGTCACACACTCTCTCGCAAGCTCTCACGTAACTGCTCTTTTTTGCCCTGGCCTGCTAATGGCCGTGGGTGCGAGTGAAACAAACATATGAACGAAGAGCTACAAGTGAAAACGCAATAACAGCATTTTGTAGATTAAAGCAATTTATAAATTATACATATGTAGCGACATAAAAATAAACGATTCACTGGGGAACTATTTTTGATATGCCTTTTCCTAACGCGCCTTCGAGTTTGTTTCACACGCTCACCACATATGCACACATACACGCACACATAGGGAAATGTTGTATCCCCTCACAGCTTCATTTTTCCATTTTCTCTTCGTCCGCTTTGTCTTTGTTTCACATATCTGTATCCTCTATATTTTGCACTATTTTCTCACTACCTTGCTGGTTAATTGTGTTTCAGAGTTTCGTTTCACACGCGCAAGTTCAATTTTCTGATTCGTTGAATTTTTATCTTGTAACTTGCATAGTACCCGAGCGCACGTCTGTTTGTTTTCAATTTTTTTTTCGAGTTTTCGCCTTGCGCACTGGTATTTATAGGTTTCTTCTAGAGCTGGGGAAAAAACCGATTCTCGAATCGATTAGTCGATCTTTTTTGATTGTTTATATTAATCGATTTAATTTTTGAGAATCGATTTAAATAAAAAATCTGTCAGCATTTGCCTGTAAGCAGGTACATGCTCCTTTTCACTAATAAAAATAAACAATGTCTTTAAGACTTAGTATATTTTGATTTTAATTTGCCAAAAAAAAATTAAATCACTAAAAATTGATTTTCCCAAGCTCTAGCCCAGCAAGTCTGCCAAATTAGCCTTTTCCCGTAAAATTTGTTTTTTTTTTTAAATTCAGATACGGGAAAACATTTAGAATAAATGAAAAATATAATAATTTAAAACATAATTTAATTTCGCTATTTTCTGATTTCAGTTCACCAAATTCTGCTAAGATTTATTTTCGCTTAAATCCGTTTTAATCAGTTTTTACTTTTTGAAACGTTATACTTTCTATAAAACGTTCCAGCAACGTAACGGACCTGTTGCGATAAGTTGGCAGCACCAAACACATGCCGGTGTAAATTAAGACTTTACTGCGATTTTTTAACCAATTTTTAATGCTTAGAAGGATGAGTAGCAGCTACAGCGGTCAAAAACTGGCGACAGTTGTCAAGGAGCTTGAGAACTTTGCACCTGTAAAACTGGCTGAGGCGTGGGACAACGTGGGATTGCTGATAGAGCCGTATCGTGAGAAACTAATCACCAAAATATTGCTCACAAATGACTTAACCGAGCCTGTCATGACCGAGGCGCTGCAGAAGGATGTGGGTCTGATAATTAGCTATCATCCGCCGATATTCCAAGCGCTGAAGAGGATAACGCAGTCGCATTGGAAGGAGCGCGTGGTCACCGCCTGTTTGGCCAACAATATAGCATTATATTCCCCGCACACAGCTTGGGACAAGGCCTGCGGTGGCGTCAACGATTGGCTCTCGCAGGCGGTGAAAATCAACAAAATTCGACCCCTGGAACCGGAATTGGGAGCTGCCCCAGGTACTGGATCCGGTCGATTTATAGAGACCAAAATGGAAATCGATGAGTTGGTGCAATCCCTCCAGAATCACATCCAGAACAGCGTCCACATAGCTTTGGCTGTCAATCATCATCCCAAGAGTCTCATCCAAACCGTAGGAATTTGTGCAGGCTCCGGAGGAACTCTGCTCAAGGGCATCAAAGCTGATCTCATCATCTCGGGGGAAATGTCACATCATGAGCTGCTGGAGTTCAATCATAACAACACCACAGTGCTGCTGTGCAATCATAGCAATTCGGAGCGGGGATTTCTCAAGCAATTTGCCCCGAAACTAGGGGAACTCTTGAAGGGAGATTGCCAGATCATTGTGTCTGCTGAAGATAAGGATCCCTTAATAACAGTAGCAAAGGGATCATCGCTAATTGATTCGTTAAAGGAAGGACAGTAAAAGGATTTGAAATTCAAGTGTAATGTTTAACAATGCATTTACTGGCATCCTCCGTAATGTTTAAAAGTAATAATAATAAACTGATTTTTCGAACTGCCTTAACTTCTAGACTTGATCCAGCTTGAACTTGCCGCCCTTGCTGGCGGCATCGTTGCGATGTAGTTGGTATAACAGCCGCTGTTCCAGATGCTTCACAGCTGCCACCGTTAGGACCAGGGTGTCGTGTTTCAGCATGGAATACACGTTTAGGCCAAAGGAAGGCATCAGATTGACGTACCCCAGACTATCGCTGGCCTGGGAAATGTTGGCGGGAAACATGTGATCTCTGAGGAAACAAGAAATAGGTCAATAGGAATATCCTTCGTCATGGAAATCCTTCGTCACAAATACTCACTCATCGACAATCAAAACAGAGGGTCCCCAGTTCCGCTCAGCAATCAGATCCTTGAGGAACTGCGCATCCCCCGAGGGTATGTCCACGCCGTCGACGATGTGCAGATCATCCTGGGCCAGCTTGACGCTCAACGTGGAGGTCAGTCCGAGAACGCGCTTGTAGAAGGGCAGCATGTAAAAGTGAGTTGTGGGCGAACGGGGACCATGGACCACGCCACCGCCCTTGAATAGGGGCGTCCGGATAGAACCATGTCGGGCACGGCCCATGCCCTTTTGTGGCCACGGCTTGCGACCACCGCCGCGCACCTCCGCCCGTGTTTTTGTGTGCGCCATGCTTACATAACGATACTTGCGCTGCCACTCCACATTCTCCTGGATGATATCCACCCGCGGCTGGGTGGCAAACACGTCAGGATGCAGCTCGATGAGTCCCACCTTGCGCTCCGCCACCGCGTCCGTGTTCTCGATCCATGCCTGCCTGGCCGTGCTGCGGCTCACCGCCAGATAGCTGGCGGCGTAATCTTGCGGCAAAATCAATGGAGTGGATTCCGTCGTCGGCGGAGCGGTCGTTACAGCAGCGGCTACGGATTCGGTAGCCGCATTTCCGTGATTGCTGCTTCGGGTGAAGGTCCTGGCCACTGGATAAAGCACCTGCCTTGATTTATTCAAAATATTCTTCAACATTTTCCGGCAGCGAGCAATTCAGTGTGACCGCAGTTGGTTTTCGGGGAATAACTAATTCGAAGAGAGGCTAATTAAGTGTTTTTCAAAATTGTCAAAATTTGAGCAAAAATTAGAATCAAGTTTTAAATGCAGAATAGTTCTCCATTAAAAACTAAGAAGAAAAAAACAACCCAGACTGAAATCCGTTGAGTTTAAGCCTAGTTACGATCAAAAAACCACTGAAGGAGTTCTCGATTTTTGAGCAAAAAATTTACCCGCTTTTTTATAAGGGGTTACATCGTCAAAATTGTTAAAAATGGGCAAACATTAGAAATCGAGTTTTAAATGCAGAAATGTTCTCCATTAAAAACTAAGAAGAAAAAACCAAACCACACTGAAATCCGTTGAGTTTAAGCCAAGTTACGATCAAAAAACCACTGAAGAAGTTCTCGATTTTTGAGCCAAAAATTTACCCGCTTTTTTATAAGGGGTTACATCGTCAAAATTGTTAAAAATTGGCAAAAAATTAGAAATCGAGTTTTAAATGCAGAAATGTTCTCCATTAAAAACTAAGAAGAAAAAACCAAACCACACTGAAATCCGTTGAGTTTAAGCCAAGTTACGATCAAAAAACCACTGAAGGAGTTCTAGATTTTTGAGCCAAAAATTTACCCGCTTTTTTATAAGGGGTTACATCGTCAAAATTGTTAAAAATTGGCAAAAAATTAGAAATCGAGTTTTAAATGCAGAAATGTTCTCCATTAAAAACTAAGAAGAAAAAACCAAACCACACTGAAATCCGTTGAGTTTAAGCCAAGTTACGATCAAAAAACCACTGAAGAAGTTCTCGATTTTTGAGCCAAAAATTTACCCGCTTTTTTATAAGGGGTTACATCGTCAAAATTGTTAAAAATGGGCAAAAAATTAGAAATCGAGTTTTAAATGCAGAAATGTTCTCCATTAAAAACTAAGAAGAAAAAACCAAACCACACTGAAATCCGTTGAGTTTAAGCCAAGTTACGATCAAAAAACCACTGAAGGAGTTCTCGATTTTTGAGCCAAAAATTTACCCGCTTTTTTATA
>VNJV01020142.1:0-39010 GCA_008042635.1 Drosophila nikananu | reverse complement strand
CCGAGAGAAAGACTTAAATTCAACTTTTTATTACCTTAATTTGAATGAATAAACAAATAAAATCAATATTTATTTTTCACTTTAAGTATCAATCACTTAAAGACCATACCATTTCCCCCTTGGCTTGTATTTATTACCAATTCAATATACATTTTCCCAGCTTCATCCATTTGCCAATGGACCCATGAAGTCTTTAAAGCTCCACTCGTTTCCGTCGCCTACTTTGACAACTCTTTTTACGGCGTTAATAATGCCAAAGACCCCCGTTGCTTTATACACCCCACGAAAGTTTCAATTTCAAGTTAATAATACTGCGTCCCAGCAGCGAAACGAGAGAAAAAGCCTCTTAAGAAATTATCGACAACATTTTGCCCACGCAAATGAGAGAATTTCGAACGAGGCATGACAAAATTGAGCCGCTGTCAATTGATCTGCCTCCAATTCGGTAAAATCCCCACCACATTTCCCCCACCCGGCGATTGTAACCGGAGACCGGTGTGTCGAGAAGGCGTTGAAATTGAAATTGTAGAACGCGGAGGTCAGCCTCCCAGCCTCTCTGGGTGCCTCCGCCTGGCGGAAAACAAAAACGTGAGCGGGTCGGAGAGACGGGGCTTAAAAGTAAAGTCCCTGAGCCCCGGCTCATGGTAATGTAAACACGGCCCGAAAGGTGTGTGTGTAAATAATGCGTAAAAATAATAACCCAACAAAAACAGAAAAGCATAATTTGTGTTGACTCTTTCAATTTCTGTATTGTCCGTCCAATCAAAGAGGGGGATCTCAAGTGTCGCTGGTTTCGGGGCTTATAATTAAGCCAAAAGCTGTTGAAATGTGCCCACACCACCACCACGACAGGCGGCAAACTCTCTAGATTCAATTAAATTTTCCAGCCGGCCACAAAATAAATGACTTTATTTTCCGTCCAAATTCGGTTTAGGTGCGAATGCCATAAAAACCTGTTTCGCCAGGCTAACACACCCAACTTTGGCCAGAAAGTGTCGGGTCTATTAAAACGCGAAAGCGAGTTGCAAAAATTGCCCAAATACATCGCCGGGGCGAGCTGCAATCAAATGTGCAAACTGTGGCAAGTGGCAAACGATCCTAATGACAAATGAGATGGACTGGCCCACTATTTTGGCGCTGATGACCCACTTGCTCCGCGTTTGGTCACGCCACTTGCCCAAGGAAACACTTTGAGCTGTAAATGTGTCTCCCGCATCGTTGTCTCCGAGATGGATGGATATCTGAGCGGTGGAGTGGGACGCCTTAGAGATGGATTAAGTAGGGAGAATAAATGTGGGGGTGAAATAAAGTCGGGCAATATCTCTTAGAGACACGAGAGGAAAACATTCAGCAAGTATTTTAACTTGTACAGAGAACTATATTCAATAGATATTACAAAAGAAATTGTCAAGGGTAAATGAATAGAAATGGGAATTTACTTTGTCTAATTATTCTCAAAACTAATGAAAAACTTGAATTAAACAATGCAGAAGGCAAAATAAGTTATTGATACAATAAGACATATGTTGACAAATGCTAGAAAAATGTTGCACAACACCCAAGTAAAGGCAAATGTTGCTAGAAACATGTTGAGCAACATCATTCATCAACAAAATAGGATGCAGAAGTTTAATAATTGACTTTTAACCGAAATTAACGCATGTATATAGCTTAGTTGTTGTTTTTCATGATTTGTAAGCGCTAAACTGGGCGTGTTCCAATTTTAAATCAGGTGGAAATGCAGCAAATATAAATAATGTCATCAAATTAGGCAACTCTATAAATAGACCTCAAAATCTTTTGTTTCACTCCGACAAACAGAGCATGTCCAAATTGACTCGGCTAGTGATGCAGTTCAAGAATATACTTATATATATGCATATTACACACATTTTCTGTTGACATAAGCCCACAAAATATATACAAGATTCATATTCATATAAAGCCGAAAACAAATAGAATTTTGAAACAATTTAAATTATTTCATAATAGAAATTTTGTAGGGCTTGCATTTTTACTAATAATAAGTACATAAATATTGCCTGAAATTTATTATGAAAATAATTAAGTTAACTCTTCGAAGAACAAACTCATTTTTAATGTTTTGGAAAACTTCTAGATAGGC
The DNA here is from genome assembly GCA_008042635.1 of Drosophila nikananu. Classification (NCBI taxonomy): domain Eukaryota; kingdom Metazoa; phylum Arthropoda; class Insecta; order Diptera; family Drosophilidae; genus Drosophila; species Drosophila nikananu. The sequence continues at coordinate 36,885 of VNJV01020142.1, read as the reverse complement.
ATTAACACAGAACATAAGTTAAATGTAGTATGTTTTCTTTCCTTAATTTACAATAAATCAAACCTAATGAACACAGTTTAAACTACAAATCACCAATAAATAAAACAACCTCAAACAATTCTCTCAAACTAAGAGCTTTCTGCAATAATTTTTCATGCAGCTTCAAGAGCCCAGCTCTACTGTTATTTCTTTCACAATTTCCTGCTCTTGTGCTCAACTTTTGACGTGCCTTTAATTACACACAGTTATTGTTTTTAATAAATTTGCATTTCGTTGTCGTTGCCCAGACTCGAGTGCCTCAGTGACAGGCCACTTGAATGATGGAAAAACATATATTTTTGCTTATTTTACACATGCAAATACACATTCCCAACACCCCTCACCTCACGCCTCACTCATTCCTACCAATCTCAAGCAGCTCTGAAATAATTTCCCTCAGTTTTGATATTTTCGCTTTTGAATTTAAATTGCATTTGTTTGTTCAACGCTTTTGGATTTTTAACAACATAATAAATAAATAAATCCCCACACAATGTGCACGTCAAATGCACTCGAGTGAAGTGAAATTTATGGAAATTGAATAAATGTTTTTCGCAAAACACCATTTTACACAAAAACTGTCAGGCTTTTGGGCCATGAACTAAGCCATCCTCCGACACAACCCGATTAAGGGCCTGTTAATCAAACTAATTTGGGCGGCGGCTGCTGCTGTCGTTTCTATGGCCAGTTATGCTAATCACATTAGGAACCGCACCAGAGGAGGGACTATCTATTGGCTGCCAGACGCGGGCTGTCATTTTCATAATTGGCCAAAAAACCAACAGCGAACCGCACAACTATTAGCCAGGCACCAAACATCGCACACCGACGAACGCACTAAATGCTGGCCAAAAACTGATTGACAGAATGACGTTTGGCATTCGAAAAATGTTTTCATGAGAATCATATTCACGATTTTAATGTAAGTATTATGTAGATGGAAATGTTGTGATTTTTTAAATATTTTGAGCTGTGCATTTGTATATTTATATTATACATTAAGAGTAATATTCTCTTATTCTTCGAAGGAAGATTAAAATATTTTCTTGAATCAATCTATGTTTGTCTTCAAATTGTTATAAAAATTACTAACAAAACAAAATATTATTTTATATGTTATGTTATACAATCTTTTATTAAATCATCAAATGTCTGGTTTATATAAATTTTCCCGAGCCCCGGGGATATGCAAACTAAGCTTTCCGCATAAACCCTCAGATAGCCAGGGCCCTGGTTTCGCTGGTTCGTTACCAGAATTGCCCCGTTATTAAAATTTAACGCCGCAAAAGCGTAAAATTGCCACATTTATGTCCTGCAATGTCGTTTCCCCACTCCCCTCGACATCGCCACCATCCGCTGTCTGTTGTGCGTGCATTAAAAGTTTTTAAAATACACACAAATTGACTTTTGATGTTTCGCGGTTGATTTTCTGTATATTTTTGTTGCCGCCACTGCAATGTTATAAATGGTGCGTAAAAAGTTTATTAAATTTTAAAGTTTTCCCCATTACTGTTTGCGAGTGTGTGTGCGTTTGTGTGAGTGGAATTTCCATAAAAATAATTTTTCAATTATGCTGGCGGTAACGAAAGGAGGCTAAGGCTTTGAATTTCAACTGGTTTGCCACTTGGCAACGGCTGTTGAAACACTCGCAATCGTACACAAAACGAATCCACACGAAAAGTGGTAACCAGGGTGAAAAAAGGTAACTGGAAGAGACTGAAGCTTAAAATACTCTTGGATAAAATAAAACTACAACCTTGATAAGATAATCATCTTAAATAAATTTATGAATATTAAAGTGATTGTTTTTTTTTTGTCTTTTTTAGATAACTGTATGTTATAGGCTTTATAAACAGACATTATTAAAATCAGAAATAATGTTTTAACTTGTAAAAAATAAGAAACTATTAATGTTCGGGACTTATAGTGAGAGGTAGGACATCTTTGATAGAAAATATGCGTAAACAGCAACCAAAACAATATAGTACATGGTAGAAAAAATTATAAAGCAAGAGAATATATTCATAAGAATGGCTTAAAAGTTTATTTAAATGTATAGAGACATTTTAACTATTTGAATCAATAATTTCCGTTCTCCCCAAACAATTTACTGTCTTTCCATTGTAGCCATTTTCCTACCTTGATTTTTCCAACATACCCAACATTCAGAAAATTCTCTCGGTGATAAAGGTGGCATCATGTAATGAAGTTTTAAATGAAGTGCGACAACTAACGTAGCAGCAACACCAGCAGCAAAAGCAGAGGCGACACCGGGAGTCGCTCACAACTGCGGCGCGACATTTTGTGGCAATAACGTTGATGATGGTGCCGCCAAAAGGGTGCGATGGCATGTTTGGTAGGGGGCGTGGCCCTGCACAAACACACACATGGGGCGACATGGCAACCTCCGACTATTGCAATAATTTGGCAGCAAGTGGTGCCCCGAGAACGAATGCACGAACTACGAACTCCCAACTACTTCTGCCCCTCAACGAATCTTCCCTTTTTCACTCTTAGTTCTTTACAGCTGAAAATGCCAAAAGCCTGCTTTATGCACAGAACTTGTAATGTTTCGAAGATGTGACCAAATATCACACGATTCTTAATTCAAAAATTCATTAAGAAATATATTTAAACAATGAACACTTATGCAACTTTAAGCAACATTAAAAGTCTACTTCATTAAATTTGATACTACTTCTAGTGCACATCAAAATACAACATCTTATAAACCCATATAAATCAATTAATAAACTTTATAATTGATAATCTATTTTTTTCAGTGTAGCGCCAGCGATTGCCTTCTGTGCAGTGTTCGGTGTTCAACGAGCTGTCAACGTTTCTACTTCATATTGTGCTGCCGACTGCTACTTCTTTTTGGCCAAAAAGGAAATTGTATTACGGTTGCCGACAGGCGAGCAGGCTGTTGGAGTGTTTTCTTTTTTTTTTTGTTTGAGATGAACAAAATAAACAACAATTCCCAAAAATTCTGAATTCTAGAGATTTATCTTCTAGTCAAATTTCAGTATTACTTACATATGTAAACCTTACATACCTTGGTGTTTTTTGTCTAGTATTTAAGATCTATCGAAATAGATTTCCATGGCAGGTCAGGTCATTCCCCAAATACAAATTTTTTGAAAACTAAAGTAATTTTCGATATGTTTTAAATATATACGAAAAAGACTATGACATGTTACCACATTCTAAGCCAATCTACATATGTACATATATTGTCATTCAAAGGTAACGATTTCTTACACTTGTTAATATAGTATTATATGTATATTCATTATTCATGTACATAAGAAAATCACTTTAGAATTAAAAAAAAAAATAAAATATTTTACTTTTAATTAATTATAAAGCCCTTTAAATTTCAGCTGTATGCCTAAGTAAATATATTTTATTACCTTCCATCATACGTGGTGTAATTGTTACCAAAAAGGTATATAATATCCTGACTACAGCTTACCTGTGAAGGAAGGAAAAGAAAATGAAGATTAGGTTAGTAAAATGTATTATTTTTTTATTAATTTGAGTTTTCATAAGACACTTAAAAAGCCTTTAAATATAACATTTTTGAAATATGAAATAATTTGAAGAGGCATTTATTATTATACTTATAGTAGTACCTACTGGCACCTGTAATAATTTTAAATAAAATAAGTCAAAGTCGTTTATATTTCCCGAGGCTTTTCTAGCTCAACCTCAACTAATGACATATTGCACTCAATTACTTGTTATTTCCACTTGCACTTCGATTTCGAGGACTTGCGACCATCTGCTGCTGCCGATGTTAATTATGGATATCAATCAGACACAGAGACAAATAGAGGACAATAAAGCAGATGCCCAACACCCGTTGCACATCGCCTAAAAAATGTGAATTAGTCAAACATTTTTGAATAATTCGCTTCACGCTTTTTCATTAGGAGACAACATTTTGGGGAATATTTTAACGATCAGCAGATGAAGATAAAGAGCGATCAAAACAGTTTAAAGAGCTATCAAACGCTGCGTTATGCAAGCGACATCTGCATAAATAATAAGGGCAGCCCTCGATTGACTATTTGTCGTCTAACACTCACCGGCGCACAGTTGACGGAAAGATACAGATACGTTGCAAAAATCCAACTTTTGATGACAACGGATCGTAAAAATTGTTATTGCATTCGACAGGTAATAGTTCAAAAGGGTTGAATCCAAAAAATTATTCAAATCGGTCCAGTCTCTTAAAAGTTACACGTGTTCAAAGTTGAACCTTTTTTGGGTTGCAAAAAAATCAGGAGTTTTTTAGAACAAATTCAGACTTTGTGGTAGATTTTTAGGTAAAATATGTAACCGACCGGCATGGTTATGGGTTCTATCGAAAAGGCCATCAAATCTCGCCAAAACAAAGGTATAATGAAAGTATAATATTTTTTGCACGTGCAGACATACCTGTTTTACCGAGGTACTAATTTTCACCTATTTTTCAACTTTGATGGAATGTCAAAAATGGGATTTTGGTGGATTTTGTGTTTGGCGTATGAGGTGTTGTTCTTGAATATGTTCTTTATCATATCCAAAAAAAATCGTCTGCCCGAATCTGCCTGTCTGGATTTCCAAAGCAAAAGATACTTTCAACTCAGTGTAAAAAGCGCGCGTCTTCGAGCCAATTCTGCTACAAGCGCAGTACGAAATTGTATGGCGGGCATTCATTTTTCCTGTATTGGCGGCTTGTTTTTCGATTCCTGACTTTGTAAGGACTTTTAATGACTTGAAATGAATTTATAATGGTTTAATATACTTCAAAAATAGTAAATGATGTAAAATTAATTGATTACTTGAACAAAAAGTGCATAAATGATTGAAAATTGATCAAAAATTAAGAAATTTGAATTATAAAAAAAAAAATTTTTTTTTTTCTTTAAAATTTATGTTTATTTTGTTTTTAAAACATTAAATATGCACCAATTAGCATTTTCAGAGAAAAAAAACCAAAAGTATAATTCGAAATTGGATACAAACTGTGAAAACTGCCTCAAAAAATATTTATTTACGAGTATAAAATCTAATACTTATCACACCATATAGTATGACCACTCAATCGAAAGGTACTAAAATTACCTTTCATATAAAAAAAAAATTATGAAAATATCTCAACTGGTTCAAGAGTTATGATTTTTGCAAGGCAAAAGTATCTATCCGTCAACTGTGCGGCGGCACCTTTTTGAACTCCCAGCGCCAATTTGGCTTTTATTTCAGCCTTTTTTGTTTTTATTCTCCCGTGTGTGTGTGTGTGTGTCTGGCAGCAAAATTCCAATCAAGTTGCCAGCTATCAAAGGGAAATGCCGACGACGACGACGCTGTAAAAATTTGTGTCTACTTTGTTTCCATGAAAACTTTTTTGCCAAACCAGAAAGATAAGCAAAATAGTTGGCCAGGAACGAGTACCATGGCCCAAAAGTTCTCCGTTTGGCACCTGGGCGGGCAGCAAAGGGAACAACAAATATAAATAATAATTACCCAACTGCAGTTACCCTGATTTGTTACTCACAAAAGGTTATCAAAATTTATGCGGCAAACTTTTTTGGTTTTCTAGGTGCTACTGCCACTGCCACTGGCAGCAGACATTTCATAACTCAAATTAATGCTTATTAATTTTTATTGCCATTATTTGTGGCCCATTATTAATTATCTATTCGGTATTTTTATTGCCGCGCGACTGAAAAGGTGCCAACGAAATGAATTCGTTTCTTTATAACGTATTCGGTTGTGGTTTCTGGCTTCTTTTGGTGCGGGTTTAGTATGCAAATGGGAATTATTGAGAAATTATGGAGCATTCGATTCGGACTTTGCATATTTTTACTGTAGCATCGAGGAAAATGGTTAAAAAGGTGGCTTTGCCGTTTAGCAAACTAGCGGATTTAATACGAATAAGGGTAGTTTATCGTAATAACTCCAACTTAAAGAGATTTTTATATAAGTAGTTATAAAATGCTATGTGATGTTTTAATTTATAATACCCAAGACATAATTTTTCCATTCACCAAATCCCACCCAATTTATTTGGATATATGTATATCCCAGAAATCCAAACCTTTGCTATGTTATTCCTATAGCTTATCTTATCCATCATTTCAGCTGATAAGCTTCACAATGATTGCGCAATACCCCTCATCCATCAAGCAAAAAAAGGACTAAAATTAATTAAACTAAAAGCGAAGCAATGCTAATCACTTAATTACTTATCCAATCGCCAGATGTTTTTGCCTCCTCTTATTTTTCCCAACTCTCTCTCTCTCTGCCGCACTCCCTGCATATTTATAATTTCAAATTAAACTTGGGCGAGAAGTGCACGCGTGATCCATTGAGCCGGGGAAAACCAATCAATCAAACTAGCCGAGGAGAGTCCCTAGACCAGAGCCCTGCGTCCCCAGGCTTCGGCGTTGTCCATCCCCTACTTTAGTTTAAGCTGCCCGCTTGATTACCGTTCAAAATTGATTGATTAAATGCCGTTGTCAACCGAACTCCTCCGACGTTTTTCCGACGTCGTTCTCCCCCTGCGAGGAAACTGTCAGCGCTTTTGTCAACCGTCTGCCTGTAAATCCCCCAGGGCTTGCAGCTGGATCCTGACTGGATCCAGCCTCCAGGAAGACAAAAACTGAAAACAGAGAACTGAAACCAAAAACGAACGAAAAAACACATGCTCGCATTTTAATTTAATTACTTACAGCATCCGAGCGGCGAAAGGAGCCAACGCGAAGACACATTTACTCCTACATCCGCTTAATTGATTAATAAAGATTGTCAACTGAAACAGTTTCGGTTTGGCGGGGAATAAATGCGGTTCGCACGTCAGTGCAGTGACAAGGGTTCCCTAACTCCCAGATGGGTGTCAGATGTAGGACTACGCAATTACGGGATCTCTTTCTTTTTCTCCTCTTATTTTGGGGTTGATAACGAGCGGATCGGAGGAAAAATAATTAAGGCCCTCAAGGAGGTTCCAGATTTGGGGGATGTTCTTATTTTCGGCAGTCTTGGGACAGAGAATTGAAGTTATATAAAAATTTGATGGCGGTAATTAGGGAAACATTTAAGTAAACACCTCGATTATAACAGATTACAGATATGGTAATAAAAAAATTGTATTAAACTGTAAACATATTTTACCTAGCTCATTTTGACCGATTTCGGGTCAAACTTTTAATATTGTTTTTAGGAATGTTGTTGATCATAACGTCACAATGCTCAAAACGGAAATCTTTAAGATCAAAGGAGTTAGTGAAAGAGCCTAGACTTCAAGAATTTAAATGTCATTATCTACAAGTATTTCTTAACCTCATGTTTTTAGTATAAATAACATTTTAATCAACCAACACATTGGCTATAATACTTTGGGTATATTTTAAAATAAATACAATGCATTTAGCAGTAGAAAAATGAATCAGAAAATAAGGGATGGGCTTTTTAAAACAAACTTTTTGGAATATTGGGATTTTTATATTTCTTTTCTTAAGTTCTTTTAACTTAGATTTTAATGTTGAATTTCTCCCTAGAAAATAATCCTTATTTTATATTTATATAAAATCGTACGTCCCAAAAGCTTTCAGTGAAAGTTGATTTTTATACATTTAACTATCCATCGATTTCCAACACTTCACCGTATTTTCTTTACAATCAAAATAAAGCAATATCGAAACAAGTGCAGCATATATACACCACATTTGTCACTCCTCACATATTTGGTCGTAAATTACGCACAATAAATATAAATTCTGCCGCACTATCGCTGGGATAGAGCCATTACCCGAAGCACTCTCATTGCACATTTCACATCCCGAGTGGCCTTTGTCGTCATCGTAAATCTCAACTAACTGTCAACGCAGCGAGTTCTACGGCACAATTCAATGAGTGCCTCTTCATAAATCTCGACCACCGATGTCACTCTTGCCCAATCCGTTTGTCGTATTTCTATATATGCTCTCATTTCCCGAGTTATCAGAGTCACCAGCCAGGTGCCTCGAGTGTCTTTAATTTAGTGTACAACTAAAATTACAAAATCACCTAAAAACTAAATTTGTACTGCACACAACATCGAATCAGATTCAGATTAGCTCAGTGTCGGAAAAGAATCGAAAAGTTGAGGCTGAGGCTGAGCGAGGAGTCCCACAAATTGAATCTAATCGTGCGACTATCTACGTGTAATTACAATTAACTTGGATGGGGGGAGGAAATCAAGGGAAAAGCCAAAAGATAATGAAATAATTTTTTGTGCGTGGCAGGTTCACTGTGTGTGTGTTTGTGGGGTGTGTGGGGTGTGTGGGTGCTTTCGTGGAGGAGTCAGGGGGGATATTGTGTGTGTGATGGGTAGTAACGCTAAATGTTGGTTAGCCCTAAAAACAGTTTCCACTTTCGGGTAGGTAATCAATCATTGTCAATGCCCTGTCAATGCTGCGGTCTGCATGCCACAGGGGTTGGATAGGTGGATAGATGGATAGGTGGATGGATGGATAGGTGGATCGGTGGATGGTTGGATGGATGCCCAGGTCAAACTTAAATTACATACATCTTCACTGAACAAAATAAGGGCATACGAATTTAATTCTGTGAAAGCCAAATAAATTATACAGATTTATTAATATGATGTCTACAAGCATAGAATGTAATATATATGTTTGGTAAAATACATAAATAATAAATGTATTGTTATACCCGGACTCATAGGGTACAAGGGATGTTACGCAACATATTCCTAGGTGCATTTACCTTTAGTTTGGTGTTGCGCAACATGTTCCTAGCAGCATTAATCTTTATTTTCTTTTGGTGCAACATGTTCCTAGCAGCATTTGCCATAGTTTTTTTCTTAACATATTCGGTTGCCTTTCGTCCTTTTTAATAAACGTTTTTCATAAATTCGATTATAATTACAAAACAAAGTAAGTAAAATATTCCATGTTCCTTTTAAAGTCACCCACAATGCTTGTGTGTAAAGGGTATCTCACACTCAACTGTACCTTTCCTACTTCTTAATTTTTTTCAGTGTGTATTATTTTTTTGGTTTGATATCGGCAAACATTGGACTATTTTTTGCCAAACAAAAGAAAGAGTCCTGTAAACTAAACTAAAACTAGGCCAGCGACGCATGAAAACTAATAAAAATCAAAACGAAATCAAATTAAATAAACAGCCAAGCAACAAACAGAAAGAAGGAAACAGGAAAATAGAATGCGAATGGCAACAATAAAGCTGGGCAATTACAACAACAACGAACAGGCGATAAAACCAGAGAAAGGACTTCGGAGATGAGGCGAAAATTTAAGGCAACCAAAGGGACTAAGATAAATTTTCTAAAGCAGCAGACACAATGAAAATTACGGCAACACGCCGAGGAAAGTCAAAGGCTCGGGCTAAAAAGGAAAGCCGAAGAAAAAGTAGCGGAAGGAAATGCCATTATGACGTAAATGTGCTAAAATAAAACAACATGGCGGACAACCCGAGCAACAACAACCAAGCGTGTCGAAAGCTATATGTGTGTGTGTATATATATACATATATATTGTGTGTGTGCGTATTTTGTGAGGCTAATGTCAAAGTCAATCTTAGGAAAAACGCGTAGCGCATAAACATACAACAAAAGTAGAGAGTACAACGGCAAAAGGCAGTAGCAGTTAACCAAAAAACAGAAATAAAGCTAAATTCGAGAGCCACGACTATGAGATACCCTGTTCTTTTGCTTAATAATCTAAATATAAATCTAAATAGAACAAAGTGAGGAAAAATTGTATCAATATTTTGAATGTTGAATAACTAAATATGTTAAAAAGAAGTGCCTATACCTGCAGATGCAGTGTTGAGAAATTTAAACATTCATGAGTTAGGGCTTTGGGGACCTCTGACTTAAATATAATTTATAGACTTTCGATTGGCTTGCATACAAAAATTCTTTAAACAATAGCCCATTTAGATTAAAACTTAAACAGACTTATGTTTTGTTGAACTAATTAATTTTAAAATTGTTTTAATTATGAGTATTTTTCTTGTGAATTAAATATTCTGAATTGCTATAAGCTTACATACCAAATAATGTATTTTATATAAAACCTAGTGGACTATCATGATTTTTACATTTTCCCGAGTACAATATACTCCACCTAAACTTAGAGTAGCGGGTACAAAAAAAAACAAGAAACGGAAAACCCGAAAAGAAAGCAAGAAAAGCAACCCCCAATTTTCAACGCGGGGGGTTTTTGGCCGGAAAAAAACCCAACGCAAGCCGGAACCCCTCAAACGACAACTCGATTTTTCTTCTGGCACAAGAAAAATTGCCAAAATTAAAGCAAAAAAGAAAAACAATTTTCTCTTTTCCTCTCTTAGCCCCATTTTAAGGGTTAGAAAATCTTTGGAGACCAAAGTTACGCAAAAGAAAAATTGTTTAAAATGCTAAATGAAGATGAAAATGTTAAACACGTTTCGGAATTGTTTTCTTCTTTTTTTCTTGTTCTTTATTTGGCTCGTGTCAGTTTGTGTGATTTGTCTAGGTGCCAGAGGTGAAAAGAATAGGAAATATGGCAACACCAGAAGGAAAAACTAACAAACAAAAGTTTGGGAAAAAGTTGGAATGTGTTTTTTTTTTGTGGAAAAGTTTAAAAGCTTCAGGTGAGGGTTTTGTGGAAATCTCCCGAGTGCGTTTTAATCCGAACGGTCTGGGATAAATATTTTTCTTTTAGAATAATAAAAATAAATAAAGACGTTTGATTAAATTAATATCATAAACAAAGAAGTACGAGCTTCACGTTTTTTTTATCCTTAACTTTTATAGCCTAGTTCTTACCTCATTTTTGTAACAGACAATGGGATTTTTATTACAAATTTTGTGAGTGATAAAAGATATTAGTTTCATTTGTTTTATAGTATTTCGTTTTGTATTTTCTTGAATTATTCATTATTTTTTATTTCAATATTTAATTGTAATTGAGCTTCTTTCTATAGTAAACTCAAAGAATGTATTTACTAGTCTGTAAGTTCCCCAGATAATATGATTTATATAATATTTGTAATATTTGTAAGTAAAGTAATTGAAGGTTTTTGTATCATAATTTATATCTAACCCAATGAATATTCAAGGCTTCCGCGTCTTAATTAACAACCGAGGTCTATTCGAAAATGATAACAAAGTAGCTCTACCCCTTTTGCCAAGGTTATGGAAAATAACAACAACAGAGGACTAGAGCAAAATCTACAGCGTCTACGCTCTCTTTGTCTGCTTTGCCCCCGCTTTTCCCGCTTTCCCGGTTCGCCTTCTCCTCTCTCGCTCTGGAGTCTCTCTCTGTTTTGGCTCTCCCCCGCAGGATTTTCCCTTTTTTATATATGTATATACGTATATTTTCTGCAGTCGACACTTTGGGGGTGGTTAGATAAAATGTGGAAATTGTTGAAAATGCCGCCTGCCTCTCAGGCAGCCGATGGTGCTGCATCGTTATGTGGGGAAAACCCGGGTCGACGGACTTGGATGGATGCCGCCTTTGCTGTTTTGGGGTGGTTGTTGGGCGTTGGGGAGTTGGAAGTACGCAGCTTGAAGCTCGCAGAAGTGGACATGGAAGGTGCGACGGCGACAGAAGACAGACGATGGGCGAAGGACGAAGGACGAAGGACGACAAATGTCGGAGGACAGAGTACGGCGGCAACTGTTTTCACTCCATGTCCTTGCCTCCGTCTTCCTGCTCCCGCTGCTTCTTCAGCTGGCAGGCATTTTCAAAAAATTTCCTTCTTTATTTTCCGCATGCACAGAAAAAAAGGATGCAATGGTTAGCATTCAAAAATTGTTAAATATATATAATAAATAACTTAGGTGAAAGAACAGCTGCATTTGGCTTAACCAGACCTTCGAAAAGATTGAGTTAAAAGCAACACCAGCCAAGTCAATCTAGCCATTATCCGTTTGTCCAATTATTTCAAAATTTCCAAACATTTTAGAATTTAAAAAAATTGTCAGTTCCAGAGTTGTTTTGATTATATATCCATTGTTGTTAGTATAATTAGATCTTTTATGAAAGCGATTAAAAAATATATATAATCCGAGATATGGGTATTTGGTATGATTTCTTAGAACTGTTTTCATTTTCTAAAAATTTATTAGATTGCTAAGAAAACATTAATAAAGTAATAGGAAAATAATCGGAGGTGTTACACTAATAAGGGTTTTTAAAAAACCTAAAAATAGGACTAAAACAATTTAAATCGTAAAAGAAAACTGATTTACCCTAAATTACCTCAATAATAGCGTAGCACACTTTTAGACAACATTTAAAGGGCCTTTAAAACCACTACAAACTTCTTTGAAATAGTAAAAATAGCAAAAAGTAAAGTTTTAAATGCACTAAAATTAGATCCGTAATCTTATTTAAATCTATTAATTTTCTAATTTTCAAAAAAAACAAAACTTGCTAATATAAACTGAAGTGTTTTGATGTGCTATTAAAAAACTGGTTGACGGTTAAAGGGGAATTTGGGAATATTTTCTTTAAAAAATATATAATATTGATAAAATAACAAATAAATGGCAAAGAAAGCCACAGTTTTAAGGTTTCGAAAATTGATAAATTTAATTATATTAAGCTTAAGCTAAAGTGCTTCCTAGTGCTCTATCTTAATTTGTTTTAAAATAGTTTTCTTTAGTAAAATATACCTATTTAAAATTTAAATTAATTCCAAATTAAACGATTAAAGCAAACCACTATATATTTTTACTTGTATTTATATTATGACTCAAATAGGCAATATTTTTCCGCAGTACATTTTGTTCTCTCCATTCGATTCTTTTTTTGGGGAAAACTCGGCAAAAATAACAACAATTTTGCCACTCATAAAAAAGGCAATAGACCAAGAAGAAGGGGAAGGGCAAGGGAAAGTGGAGGTGGCTGAGAGGAAGTAGGAAATTTGAACTTGGGCTTGTGATGTATGTCCGATGTCTGTGGAGACCCAAAAACTGCCAATGCGGCCGACCACTGCGGCAGAGTTTTCCCTGGTCGAAATGAAAATGGCAGACGAAAATGTTAAGCGATGGATGGCCAGTTGCCACCGGGTGTTTCAGTCGGGTGGTTTGACCTCTCACCCCAGCCCCACGTCCCTCCACAATCTCGCCAGTCACCCATCAAGCAAACTGGTGAAAGTTGCCCTTGAATGGTGTTTTCTGGATTATGCCCTGTTCCGCCTGCTCTCCCGATTTCCCTGCCCGCCTTCGTCTAGGCTTTTCCTCTCTTTCCGCCCTCTGTTGCTCCCTTTCCCTGTAGGTCTATTTTCCTGCTTTTCTCTGCAATTCCAATTGAGTTTTGGGTCCGGTGTTTGAGAGCCAACTGAAGTCGATAAACAGAAGTCCAGGAAAAGCTAAAGGCAATCAACATATGAAAATAATAACACGAAGCTGGGCGAATAATATTTGCCAGAGAAAGTATAAAATTCGTTCTGTATGTGTGTGGAAAAATATTATTGCTAAAAGGATTTGAAGGTTTTATTGGATTTTTTAGAATATCTATTTTCAAACAGTCAATATAGATTTCTAAACTTAAGTTTATTTGTCTTTCATCCTTCGAACTTTTGTCATCTTCTCCCATTTTCTTGAGTTTATTTCACAAATACTTTAATTCTAACTCACACATACATATGTATGTCGAAATATTAGTGTTTTGCAGAACTTACCTTCTAAAAAAGATTCCTTTGGTATTATCTGCTGTTAGTCTAGTTATTTTACAGATTGCAAAATTGATACTTCACTTCGGTTTAGTTATTTATATATTTATCGGTTTTGGATCGTATACGTTTTTGCATTAGCACGGCACGGAACGGAATGGTTGCAATTTCGTATATTTATTTATTTAATATTCCCGCAACATCGGATTGCGGACTGTAAAGTTAATTTCTGGCTGGTATGTGTTCACATTTGATTTGACGAACCTAAAGGAAGATATTTCAGATTAGTTATCGACGAACAAGTGGCGTGAAGAGCAATTAAATGGGAAACAAAGGCATGTTACATGGGCAATAAAAAAGCCAGACGATGCTCGCGGTATTAAAAAAAAAATTAGCAAACTAAGAACAACAAAATATACACGTACGTATCCGTGTATAGGAGAACAGAGCGGACAGGTGTGAGGGCAAAGGTGTAACCCGGCCAACAACAACTAAATCAAATCGCAGGAAAATGCCTGGATTTCCCAACACCCCCCACAAGCTCCCTTCGCTTGACTGACTCTCAATGGGCTCTGGGGCAAATATTTTAAATGCGCAGATTTTTGGCATGTTTTAGTGGCAGTTCACGTTTTGAATTGTTGCCATGCCCCACGGAAACGGACCGACGCTCGTTTCACTGACAATTTAATACAAAAAATGCCAAACATTTTCACAAAATAAAAGGACCGGCACAAAAAGCTAACGTGGAAAAAGTTTGTCAGTCGTAAAGCGTGTGTTAACCCTTTAAAATAGCCGAAAAAATGTGTGTGTTGGCTGTGGTACGTGGGCAGAGGAAGGATAAAAAACTTGTTCGAAACGGTAAGGCTGGCTCCTTTTTTATGAACGTGCTTTGCAAAGATATGAATACGATACCAGTTGATATGGGGGATAGTTTAAAAATGATTTGCATTAATGCAAGCTGAATATTTTGGGGGCAAATATAAAACTGGCTTTGTTTGAGGGAACTTTTATTTTATAATTAAATAACAATTCATATGTGGGTTTCGAACTTTGTGGCTTTTTAAAGAATTATTTTGAATAGGGCATTTGATTTTCATAGAAATTGAATCAAAATTTTAACTAAATTTATATGATAAATGCAAACATTTTACCCAGCTATAATGTAATAAATGTTTGTATATCATTTAAACAGTTTATAGTCATTTTAAGATTGTTGCCCTATCTTTTTCGTGCCAAACTCCTGTACAAGTAATTATATCACTCTGTAAAAATGTCTGCACTTATTGCTCCGGCATTCCCTAAGCATTTTGCATAATTTAACACACGGGTTAAGCTCGCATCACACCACCCACTCTCCTCTCGGGTATCCCAGCACCCCCCGCTGGTCTGGCCTGCCGGCCCGCCCCCCCTGTTCCTGCTAATACAATTCCGCCGCCCCCTTCGACCAGAAGGGATGCTTGTGCCGACTGCTCCCATTCAAACGCCAGACTAACTCAATTAGAGAGCGCAGACAGAAGTTGAAGTCGAGTGTTACTTTGACTGCCGGCCAACATGCGAGTGCAAAGAAATAAATAAATGCATTCTGAAACAGCTGAAACTGTTTCGGTTGCAGCAAAGTTATGGAATTAAAGCGTTGAGAGTTTAAGGAAACCCCAACTGGAGGAGGCGACTCAATGAAAGGAGACAGCCGGCAAAAGCTGAGAGTGCTTGCCAAATGTCTAGATACTTTTTGCTAGCCGAGAGATACTTTCAAAACAAAAACAAAAACAGTAAAAGCAACAGCGGTGTCTGGACTGGTAAACTCGACTTCTAAAAGTACAGAGAGAAAAATAGAGGATTACTACATACTACAAAAGAAACTGGCTTAATAGTTTCAATTGCGATGAATTCAAGTTTCTAATTATCATTAGTAGGCCTT
Organism: Drosophila nikananu; assembly: GCA_008042635.1. Classification (NCBI taxonomy): domain Eukaryota; kingdom Metazoa; phylum Arthropoda; class Insecta; order Diptera; family Drosophilidae; genus Drosophila; species Drosophila nikananu. Next base: position 21,254 of record VNJV01020142.1, on the reverse strand, counting down.
GGTAGAATTTTGATTTGAATAGATACAGATTTAGTCGTTTATTCACAGACTTTATGGATAGGTTGTAATAATTTGTAAAATTACCCTTTTCTTAATACAAAAATAGGGTAATTAAAAGTAAAAGAAACTCAAGATAAGAGTAGATCCTACACTCCACTTGTGCAGTGCTCTAATATTTAGTTTCAACTTCAAAAATTCAAACAACAAAATAATCATTAAATAGAAAATTTTAATTTTATAAATAAGGAATTTCGAATGGAAATCAGGGCATTTTTGTTTCCTCGTCAGACTTAATAGTAAAGAAATCTCAAAAATATTTTTAAGAAGTGAACGAAAATGTGATTTTTTAGATGAACATTTTCTTCTCTTATTTTCCCTCTTGCTGTGCAAAAACAAAACAGACAAGAGAATAAAATGCAAACAACGGAAAAACAAAAAAAAGAAAAACTGAAAAAAAATTGGCGTCGTCTGAGTTTTTAGCTCTCTATGCTCTCTCTTGCAACTGTGTGAGTGCTCGACGTAGTGTTGCTGTTGTTATTTTTCGCATTTTCCCGTAGAAAATGTGAATGATTTTTCCTTCACTTTCATCAACAGCTGCGCTCACACAAATGCAAGTTTTATTCTTTTTTCCGCTATTATCTTTGTTGCCTTTCAGATATGTGCGCATACATACAAACATATTGTACGTATGTGGAAGCTTTTTGTATCTTTACCGTTTTGGCTGCTTCGTTGTTTTCTTGTTTTTATTAGTCGGTGTTTTTGTTGTGTTTTTTGCTGTAGTTTTTGTCTGTTGGTTTATTTGCTGTTTGTTTTACTTTTTTGCTTGTTATTTAGTATGTTTGTTTATCGATTTCTTGGTGTTGTGTGTTCTTCGCCGGCTTGCTGTTCCGCAAATGCCGCCGAAACTGCAATCAATTGCAGTTTTATATCAGACACACACAGATACTAATCGCACAACTACACTCACACACGTCCACTAGACGGCGACCGCGACGCCGACTGCGACTGCAGCGTCGACTGCGCTGCCAACGTCGTTGTCCGTTAATTAAACGCGCGATTTTTCATTTGTTTCTGTTTTTATTTGTTTCTCTTTGGCTCTTTTTCGGGCAGTGCTTTTGTTATTGTTATTAACGCGCCGCACGCTTTGTTATCAGCATTCCGCACCGCCGATGCCGACAGAGCTGCCTTCGGGACTCTGTTTTTTTCTCCCACTTCCCGTTTTGCGGTATGTGTGAATTTTCACGATTTTCCTTCTGCCGCGTTCTGTAGTTTTTCCGGTGATTTCCACTTGCTAACTGGCGTTTCTTCCGACTTTTCCAAGCGGCTAGCTAAGTTTTGTTTTGCAAAATGCACAGAGCGACAGAGTAAGAGAGGGAAAGCCGGGGGTGGACCGACAAAGAGAGAAAGCTCGCGAAACGTTTTGGCAAATGGAACACTCTTACGGCATGACGTGAAGCCAGGCAGCAGCAATGGCGTTACGTATCGTAAGCGGGAAACTTTAGATTTGAAAAGTTAGATTTACGAATTAAATTTTGAAAGTTTCTCTGTAAAAATATTATGCATAAAATTTGTTAAATTATAAGTTAAATTGGACCTGTATCCGAACGTTAAAGGTTAATAGAGTGCTGTTAAGTTTCTAATCCAGCTGTTAGAAAGACTAAAAAATAAATACATAAATTAAAAGGTTTACAAAATTGTGAATGAAATATTGATGAAATTTGGATGAATCGTTGATGAATTGTTGATGAATTCTTCTATATAATAAATGTTGATGAATTTTTGGTATAAAGTTTTGTTGAATTTTTGTTGATGAAAAGGTTGACAATTGTGGATGAATTTGTGTTAATGAAAAAATTGACATACCCATAAAAACAACAGTAAGTTGTATGGGCTGTCATCAACTTTTCATCAACACAACCCATATGTGTGAATTACTAATGAATTGTTAATGAAGTAGTCTTCTGAATTCTGAAATCAACTCATAAATAAAGAGGCTCTTAGCTTATTTTGGGCAGAGGTAATCTTGATATTCAAACTCGTATACATACATACATTTATGTATATTTATGTACATATATGTATGAGGTTTAACAAAATTAAAATTGGGTTACATATGTATGTTAAATTAATTTTGGCATTCATAAAGGCACTCCATTATTTTAAGCTCTGCTTTATTACAGCTTATTTCGTGCGAGAAACTTTATCTTAAATATTTTGGGTTTTGATAAACTTAATATTTTGTGTGTATTGCCTAGCTTAAAAGACTTGGCAGGAAGTGTGGCCCCTTTTCTATGTTAACTCTAGGATGTAGGATCGTCATGGTTGACAACAAATTATCTTAACAGGAATTTTATAACTCCTCGAAGTTTTAACAGTTAACGTAACCTAAGGTAGTGAACATACTTTATTTATTTAATTAACTTTCCACTGAACTAAAAGTTTGTTGATTTAAAATTTATATGGCACTTACAAGTAGCTAGTTTTGATCAGATATGATCACCACAAATCCAACTTTAAAGAAAACACTACTCCCAAAACATTTCATATTTTTTTGTGTGATGTATTGATTATATTGATGCTATTGCAAAGAGAATTATTCAATTCCCTAAAATCCCCTTATTTTTAAAAGCGATTTGTCATCCTGCTACATCTTCTTTCTAACCTACAATATAAAAAAATAGTCCCTTTGACTGAGCTAAAGCTCTGGGAACTTGAGAACGGGACTTCAAAGCTGGTTTTCACAAACATGAAAATGGAACACAAACTGCGCATGATCCCTTCTCAGCCGACTTCTCTCGCAAGTACACAAAAACAAAAGCCTGGCTAACAGCCCAAAAGGGTGTAAGTCCGATGGGGGGAGGGTTGCTACAATAGGGGAGGGTGGAGGGGGTCTATAGGGGGCTTTGGGGGGGTAAAAGCACCCAGTGTGCGGGTGTATATGACTATATTGCTAATGGCAGAAGCAGAGCCAAGAACTGCCGGCCGGCCTTCTCCACCACCTGAATGTGGTTAGCCGAAAAGACCAAGTGACCAAGAGGCAGGCACACCAGAAGGATCAAATTAATGCAGCTTCAGTTGTTGTTATCGCAATTATTGCTTTTGTTGCAGTTGTGAAGCTGCAGCTGCTCTGCATTTTGGTTTTTGGTCTTTACTACCAACAGATATTAAAAGGGGTTCAAAATTTTGAGTAGTACCTGAGGCTTGGTTATAAAGAGAACATACAAATAATTTAATTTAACCCAAATTAGAATAATAAATAACTGAAGAACATGTTGCTATAAAACAATATAAATATTAATACAAACAATTAAATATTCAAAAATATATACATATATGTATATCAAGTTGAGAAACTTATCTTTTTACAGATATTTATACAAGTATTATACAATATAGTTAGTTTCGTAATGTTAACAATAATATTGTCAAATAATTAATGAAATTTTATAATAATCTATAAGGGAATGAATGGGTCAAAATATATTCCAGAATTATTATTTTTTATTTTTCCTTTTAAAACATACCTATTTACACCTGTAACGTGAAAAAGTGGATAAGAATTGCCGAATATTTGGTAATATGTAAATAACCTGATCTGAAGAAATGGCGTGGAATAAATTTTTTGTCGAGTGGCACAAACTGCATTAGATAATTTAGATTAGATACATTGGCATTTATAAAGTCTACAGATGTTTATTTTATTTTTAATATTTTACTTTACATTTAATTTGTAATGTCCTTATAATATAATGGATTAATATAAGAGTTACTTATTAAACTTGGTTCTGCATAATACAAAATATATTTGTTTTCATATAATATTCCGATTTCAAAATTGGATGAGAATATCCATTAAATTAAATCTACTAAGACGAGACTCAGAAAAGTAAATAAACAACAGAATGACCAGGAACAATGAACTCATACAATAAACATTACTTTACCTTCGAAGTAAAATTTTTAAATTCAGCTTCCTTGAGGTCACTTTACCTCCTTACCTTTACTAATCTCCCCAATCAATCAATGACTCACTCCTACTAATTAGTCATACTAAACCGACCCCCTCCCACACAGTCTATCCATCGGCACCGGCACAATATTTTCATAACAATTAGTTTCATTGCTACACATTCGATGGTTTGTTTTCGAATCGGCACACCTGCAGTGCATTGAAATTCAGAATTTGTTTTCGTTGCAATTAGAAATTTTATTATGGCTGGTGGGAGGTGAATTTTTCGGGGAAGAACTATGCTTAAGAGGTCCCCGGAGAGGCGGAGAGCTGCAAGAATGCTGTTTTTCTGAGCGATACTTTATGGCCAAAACAAAAGATGGTCGAGAGTCGTTGTTTACCCGCAAGCCGAAAGAAAAAACACCGTCCAGAAATTATGGCACGCGTGCTGGGGCAATTAGTTAAAAAGCGCCGGACCGGGGAGGGGCTACCACTACTATATCTGTCAGATTCGCAACGGGGGCGGCACTCAATTTGCCATTTTTATGGGGCTCTTGGAAGCGAATTGAAAGCAGCCCACAAGATATTTCGTCTGGATTCAACCCAGTGTGTCGGAGGGGTAAACAATCAACAGGGTGGCTCTGGAGTGAATCAGCGGGAATTGAGTTAACCATCATGCCGGCGGATCTGCACTCTCCGTCAGAGAACTGTCCTCGTCTCCCTCTTGAGAATAATTTACTATTCGTTTGCTCGCAATTTTTGTGAAGCGCTCGCACTCATTTGTTAATCGTAATGATTTGTGCAAATGCCGTTAAATGCCATTTGACATTTGTCAAACCGAAGTGACCTTAATGCCAGAGTGGGCGTAGGGCCTCCTCCCCATATTGTGCACTCGGAGGAAAAGGGAGCAGTAAATAATCCAAAAGACTGTGGTTAATGTTAAACAGTTTCCTGTAATAATGTAATACTAGGTTTATTGCTTGACATTTTTAAAACATTTTTTCTCTTACCTTAAGACTAATTAAATATATTTTTCTTTATTTTCTAAACGTTCTTACTTTTTTTCCATTAAAAAAAATTGTTTACAAATTCCTTTAGCATAAGATAAATATTTTTTCTAGTGTGGCAAAGGAAGTCTTGCTTGTCCCGGGAACCAAATTGAAACTGATGATCCAGTACTCACTCAGGCACAGCCATTTCCTCATCCTCTCAATCGCACAGCTGCCAAGTGAGCCATCAGTCGGCCTTTCCATTCCCGCCGTTAATCAAAGTCTATGATGTGTTATTTAATTAAAATTATAAATATTATAAACAATACGTGCTCTATATGTGGGCGTGTGTTTGCCCTGGCTATCTGTTAACTGGCAGTTGAATAAAGTGTTTACTTTTGGGCTTTCAGAGTCGCTCTCTGCCACCGACTCTCACAAATAAAACCAACTTTTTCACATCAAGTTAAATTTAATTTATAAATGGCATTATGTGAGTAACAAAGGGAGGGAATCATTGGAGGAATTTATCCGATGTGCATTTCGTTCTATTATACATTTTAAAGATAAATAATAAAAGATAAAAATTAAATTAGGGCTTTAAGTGATTTACGTTGTTACTAGACTTTTACTAATTCAATAATCTAGCCTCCTCGTTAGTTTTACAAATGTTTGGTTTCCAGATAAAACAAAAACTAAATGCCAATTGAGCGTGGAAATTTGTCAGCAATTTTCAAAAAGCAGAGATAAGAGGAGAGCGCCTGGATAGCCCGTAATTTATGGCCAGTTCTACAGTGCATACCAAAAGTCGTTGAACCGATTTCCGTGCAGCATTTGGCTCGCCGAAAACCCTTTTTATTATTTTGTACTTTTATTTGCAGCAATTTTCACTGATTAATTAATAACAATAAAAACGGATTGGGACTGAGAGGAAGGGAATGTAATGATTAAACACAGTGGCCATCCAACAAAAGCGTCACACACTGCAACAGAGGCAACAACGGCGCATTAATTTGTTTGTTGCTTTTGATTTATAGTGGGAAATGCAGAAAGGCGTAGCACACTTTCTGGGCGTTTTTCCGGGAACGCTGCTGCCGGAGTGAAAAGCTATAAATCAGTAAACGGTAAAAGTGGGCGACAACGCGCTATGCTGCAGTCGCCATGGATGCACTTTTGTTGTTTTTTAACCATTTTCATGGGATGTGCAAAAATTCAATGAAGCGACCAGCAGCGACAAAACGCCGGAGAGGATCTCCAGCGGCAAAAACCCGACAGCAGGCGCACGGAGAAATTTGCATCACACAAACAGCAAACACACAGACAGAGGCAGGAAACATAAGGCTCAAAAACAGCTACACTGAACAAAATTAAAATTCAGAAATTAGTTTCATTTTCCAATTAGTTTGGGTCATATAGTAAATATGTTATAAAGTACAATTCAGCTGACGAAATTCCTAAGGAGTACAGAAAATTCGCTCTTTAGTGTAAAGTTAATGCAAAAGGTGCTCTTAAAATTACCAAGTCTGAGTTCTGTAATGAGTAATGAGTAATGAAATTAAGGCTTAAGAGTTTCAAGGGCACTCTTTGCGAATTTTGGAGTTCGATTGATACTGAAGAACATTCCAGAAACGAAGCAGAATGTTTAAACTTACTGGTCCTCTTGTCTTCTAACAAAAAACTATCTCTGTTTGTGATCTGGCATTATAAATAAATATAACGGTGATTAAATCAAGTTTATTAAGCTAAAACAATTTTAAACCAAGCTATAATTAATAAAATAAAGGGAAACGTGCGCAGACAGTGAATTAAAAAATAATCAATTAGTGTCTTTTAATGCCCAGATTAGCACATTTATAAACATTTCTTCAAGTTTCAAGGAAACCAGCAAATTCGTTTATACAATATTAATCTTGAAATCTGTAAAAATGTAGTTTAACCTGTTACTCTGTTTTAAAATCTAGAAAATTTAAGACCTTCAGTTTCACGAAGCTCTAAACGTTATAAATCAACTTAAAAGATGTTCAAAACTAAGCAATCTTAATTTATGAGGCACTCAAAATTAAATACTCAAAAAATGTAGTTCACTTTCTTGAATTACATTAATTATGACACAAACTGCAATTAATTTATTCTCCGTGTACCCACGAGCACTGAGTGAGGAGACACACAAAATGTTAATGCAAATAAATTGCCTGCTGACTTTATTTAAATTTCCCATAAGACACACATGAACGAAGACTAACGTTAGGGGGAAGCTGGGGGACGGTGGGTGTAGGTTTAGGTGTGGACAGAGGGGGAGGAGGGTTGTGCTGAGGGGGAAGGACCAAGCCACACGGACGGAGAGTGTTGAAGGAGCCTCCTAAGCAAAGTGTTAGGCCGGAGTTTGCAACCGCTCTCCCTAGCAGACATGTGTTGCCTGTGGCAGCTTTTTGTAATTTTAATTTTGATTTTAATTTGTGTTGAAATATTTACATAATCACTGACTGACAACACACTGCGAAAGATGGGAGACCGAGGGCCGTCTTAAAGGATGAGTTTGTGGGGGGTGTTGTGTTGCTCGGAACATCTGCTTGGGCGCAGCCAATTTTTGGTATCAAACTTTAATGAAAATTTATAGGGTCTGCATGAATGATTAAGTAACCATGTGGTGGCCTGAGAGTCTGTGAGTTTGAGCCTTCCTCCTCCTCTAACATGAGAAAGTTCCTTCACAACTGGCACTCTGTGAGTTTTTAGGAAGCAATAAAGAATTTTATTGCCTAAGCCGCAGGCAGAGCACTTTCAAATATGACACAAACTGTTGACTTACCTGAAACACAGGGAACACCCGATGAGACATTGATACAGCAGTTATATGGATATTTATCAATTATCCATTAAACTTATTCAAGATTTAAAAAGTAACAAAAGGATTCCAAATTCCACTAACAGTAAATAAAGTTGTCAAGATATATGAAACTTTACTGTGGCATCCTCGAAATCTCTATGTTGACCTATGAAGTCTTTTTTGGGTTGCCCTTCAATTTGACTTCTCGCTTGGTTGCCTGCAAATCCTAATTAGTCTTGAAAATACCAACGAATTTCCCTTGATGTCTGTTTTAATTGCACTTGCTAACCAAAAATGCAGGAAGGCAGCATACGGCGCAACAAATATTTTTAATTAGAAGCAAAAACTGAGGCCTATGCCATCCTTAGCCCCTTTTTTGCAATTAACTTTGGCAACGGCAGCTCCAAGTGGAAGCTCGACTATTCCCAAGATGCAATCGCTTTCACTTTGGCCAAAGATCAAAGGCAAGCGGCAAACATATGCCCAACAATGGCTGCCTCATAGATATTTTTCCGAGCTCAAACTCCGCTCGAGAGCGAGGCCTCAGCTCCCACAAACACACTGAGTGCATGTAGAACGCTTAAACGAGTCGCGGCCTCACAACAATAACAAATGCAGCTCCAGGTGAAAGCTAAACGCAGAAAAAATGGTTTGTGGGAAAAGGGGCAGGCAGCGAATAAGTGAATGAAAAAATATTTATGAATGGAATGTAACTACCGCTGGCAGATAAAAGCCGTGGCCTAAGCAGTGATGGCAGAACATATATTTGTACCTGGCAAGACTATACAAGACTTTTCAATTTTAAATATAAATTTAGTCAGTATTTGTCAAGTTTAATCACTAAAGTTTGAGGGTGACTAACAAACCTTGTGTGCAATTCAACTGAAGCAAACAAAAATCGATCTATTATTGTGTAGCTTTTATCAAGTTACTAAAATTATGGTTTCAAGAAAAGAAGAGATTTAAAGTGCACACATGAGAATATTCGGATTGATTTGAAACAATTTCAAATATAACCTTTGTTGTACTCTTCTTCTGATAAATTATGTGTTTAATATATAATATTATATATGGGAGAGTTTCGAAATAAAATGATTGAAAAAACCTGTTCGATCTCGAGTTGATTAAAGGCTCTTAAACATTGAATTGCATATATATCTCTTAATTTCCTTCACAGTTTAATTAATAAATATTTCCGTATAGTAACTCAATACACTAAGTAAACTACATGCGTACCTAACCAAGTACCATAACTGACAGGAACTATCCAGCTCCCAACCAGCACTGGGCACAGGAGACTCCAGGCCATAAATACAGGTAGTCGCATACTGAATAGCTTCGTAAACGATGCCAAGTGAGGGGATGGAGCAGGAACTGGATCTGGAGTTGGAGTTGGAGCGGGATCCCAGAGTGAATTGCCGTACACACTGCACACTCACCCGACTGCGTGACAATGGGCCTCTCGGCATTGCAATTGCGTTGTGCATAGTTGGCGAAAGTCCTAGTCCCGGGTTTCCCCCTGTTGCAAAGACCTTTTGATTTATGACATGTGCGTTTTAAGTTTGATTATTTTTTTTAGCTCAAGTTTGCCCGCTGTTGGTACAGTTGCCTCTTCTATTAATTGGCAATAGCAGGATTGTTGCACATACTGTGTGCGGTTTGCCATTGTGGTGAAAATTTAAAGGTTTGAGGGGGAGATAGTGGGAATTCTAGTTTGTGGTTTGTGTGGTATTATCAAAGTGAACTGGAGTTAAATTTTTGAGAACTTGTTTAAGGATTTTGTATTAAAACGTCTCAAAACGGTTGAGGTAATTTGATAAGATTATTTTTGAATTGAGGCTCAAATAAAATGATATGTTGTTTGGGTGTGAAAAAAATACCTAAAAATGACAGAGTTAAAATATTATTGTGAGTTTATTATATTAATTTGGTATATTAATAATATAAACAGCCCGTCAAATCACATAGACATTTTTGTGGAAACGCGAAAAATGCATGCAGCTCAGAAGGATAACCAGAGAGAACACCAAGGGAAGATGCAAGTGCAGAAGAGCCGAGAACTCGGCCGTGCTTAAAACAGGGGGAAAAAACGGAGGGTTGAAGCCATGAGACTCAAATGTTGGCCCAAACGAGCGCCACAAATTGCGGCAGAATGCATTTTTCTAAAGACAAAACCAGCGAGAGCGGGCGGGTGAGCTGGAGCGCCCTGCAGGAGCAGGAGGATGCGATGCAATCTCAAGTGGTTATCTGCGAGGCCTCTGGACCTGTGGGACATGGGGACCAAAGTCAACATCAAAGTTCACGCCGACAAAGCGTCGAGAGTAAATGTTTAATGAGCGAGGCGAGCGGGGAATGTAGTTTGCTAAAAAGGAGTAGAGGATCACGGCTCCTTCAAGCCCGGGCGCAAGCCAATTAAAACAAAAGCCAAAAAACAAATGCACTTCAAGCGCGGGGAGAGGGCTGGATGGAAGGCGCGTTTGACAGTGTCAAAGGACCAAGGCAGCGGGAGAGCCTACCACGTGAAGTGTTTGGCAACATTGTTGGACCTTCCAGGACCCTCTCCCCCAGCGCGCACTCCAAGCAACAGTTCTTCTTTGAAGTCAAAAGGACTTTTTCCAGGCTGCAGCGAAAATCGGAGGCACAGTAAATTAGCTACACTTCACTCGACTGCAGAGCCCAAGGGAAAGCGAACAGAGGATTTCCAGCACGGACGGGTTGAAAAATTCACGTGACAGCTGTCACAAGGCAGGTTAATCGAGGTGGAAAATTAGCGGGGGTGAGAGGTGCCATATTCCAGGGAGTTGTCAATCGAATTTGTAGCTCATATAAATAAATTAGACTAGAAATATAAGGTACCTAATAGTTAATTAAATTAATATAAAGTAAAATATGTTAGACACGGTTTCTACTCGGACTACATTTTTGACATCACTATAATCACACTTATAATCAGAATGTGTGTAACACCATTACAATTTTTGTAACTCGAACTTTATGAACTAGCTTCAAACTACCTTGAAATTTAGTTAAAAAGATAATTTGCCTGAATACATTTGAAATAAATATACAATAAGCATATTGTTTTGAAAAGGTCGTTGACAGGTAGTTATAAATAAAATCTATGAGCACTTACATATTTCTAAATATATCTTTCCACTTTAAAGAAATGCTTAGTTAATTTAAATACAAATTCAAATCCGATTCAAGTCGCTTATTAAATTTAAAAAAAGGCTAACGATTTCAATATATATTAAGAATAAAAATACACTAAATGTCAATCAATGTATAACGTTCTTTAGCGAAAGAAAGAGCTTATCATGCTGTCTAATATCCCAAACCCAAGACCTCTCCCAAAGCCCTTATTTTCCTCACAATTTTCCCCGCTTTTAATTATGCTTAGCTGACAGCTCCAACTACAAAAGCGACCCAGTGCCAGCAAGGGGAGTAATACGGGGATAGGGACAGGGCCGGACGGGGACCAGGAGCAGGAGCAGGAGCACAGGACAATGGGGAGGATTAGGTTGAGGAGGGGCTTTAGGCCCACTGGCGCCCGGCGATATGTGACAGCCATTTAATTTGATTTATGGCAAGTGAATAGCCTTGATTAGGACGCGTTCGCTACAATGAGAACCGACAACCGACACAGAAGCCTGCGGGCCAGGAAGTGAGTGGTGTACGGCGTATGGTGTGTGGTCTGGTGTGTGTGTGTGTGTGGATGAATTTAACTCAATTTCACATAAATCAAAAATGTAGCCAACCCAAACCTGCTCCCGGAACCCCCCATCCTCGTCTCTGCGATCATTTATTCGCTTCCCCGTGTGCACCTTGGCGCTAATCGCATTTCAATTGTTGAAACGAATTGCGAACTGAATGAAGTGTTGAAATTTCAGCAGCCAAGCCAGAAGATACAAGGACACACACAAACCTACACCGGGGAAAATGTATTAAATTTAATAAATAAACAAACAAGACCCAAGATTAGCTGTTAAATCTTTGCAGTTGATTTTCGATAATCAATTGAATAATGGGATATAATGGGATATTTATTTTACTATTGAGAGTGTTACAAATATATTATGCATTTTTGTTAAAAGTAAAGTAGTAAAACTAATTGAAATTCTACGTTGGAGAGTGAAGAAGGAGTTCAAATATTCTATTTTATTTTGTTGCCGAAAGGAATGTACTTTACATACATATTAATTAATATAAAGCTATTCTAGCTAGCTTTAAGTCAATAAGCCTTCACTTTACTCTCTCTTTTTGTCTTCTTTTGTATTCACAAAAACGCTTGGTAACATACAGTAATTAAGAATACTAATTAATAAATAATTATGCAATTGAAGTGCTAAAATAAAGCAATGATTCAGATTTGCACAGCGTCCCGTTTCAGAGGTTCCACCGCCATAGAAGCCAATTTTCGGACGTTCTTTTAGGATACATTTTAAATATAAATAGTTTATTAAATGAATGTAACTACACATTTCTGAACTCATATTAAAGATAAAAAAGTAACACTTAAATTAATTTCTGATAACTCGGACATCGTCTGAATAGGAGATGGTTAAACGCTTAGACAATTTTGGGAAGTATAACACCTTTTAAGAGATCATAAAATAAAAAGTAAATGTATTTTAGTGATTAAACATAAGGTATTATTTCTTGTCTTCTTTATCGGCCTGCAAACGTGATCGGGTTCTCCGTGCCACACACGACTCATCCGTGTTGCTTGGCTCCGGTGTGGCCTCTGTTGCATTTGAGTGAGCCCAGGTACGTCGGCGTCGGGACTCACCGGCGAATATGTTGGAGCGCGCAGCCGTGGCTCTCGGGGAAATGGGGTGAAATAAACGTCGCCTTTCCGCAGCAGAGCCCGTCGCGACGCTGGTCTCGACCACAATGCAATCGGCACAGCGGTACGTTGATGCTGTCTTCGAGGTGCATGCGGTGTGCATCGGGTTGGATCCGCACATAATGCAGCGGAGCAGGACAGCGCCATCACCAGTGCGTCTTGCTGCAGGCCGGACCCGGCACTTGGTCGCCGTGCAGCGCTGCTCCCGCTGCAACTGATCAAAGGCGATTGGCTCCAACTCCCAGGAGGCGTCGCCGGGTGATATCCAGATCCCAAACAGTGCCACTTCGGCAAACTTCTCCACATTGTTGCATAGCGGACACTTGAAGGTAGAGCCCGCCGAGGTGGCATACAGCTGGAGGCACCTGCGATGGTACCAGCCGTTCTGACAGCACGGCGACTGCACTGCCCTTGCCAAGCTGAATCGACTGCCCTCGGCCACCAGCGCCTCAAAGCAGATCATGCAAAGCTCCTCGGGCCTCGGCCTAGAGCTGTATTCGGGTACGTGTTGGTCGCAATATGAGTTGTAGGTGCCGCTGAACTGGCTTACCGCCAGGTTGTCAAAGCCGCACTTGGTGTGGAAGCTGCGGGGGCACTCGCGGTGGCAGCAGTCAATGTTGGCACCGCGGCGCTGACAGTAGCAGCACCTGAGACCGCTGCAGCGCCTGATCTCATTAACGATGTCATTCTGAACGAAGCGAAAGATGCCGGTGCTGTCGTTTCCATTCTGAGAAAGTTCTGAGCTTAGGTACAAGCAGTTGCGGTGCACCTGCAACTGATGGTGATAGTGTACTTTGCCGAAGATAGACTCGTCCACGTCCTTGCTGCGGCACAGCACACACGGTAGATCCATGTCATCAACAAATATAAGCTAGCGTGAATTGGAATCACTTGGGTGCCGTTCGGTGGAGCTTCTTCCCGTGCTAAAATCAAAGAAGAGACTTACAATTCTTCCGTGGGGTTGCGATAGCCAGAGCGACTTACGGAACAATTATGAACTTTACAGCAGTAATCTATGATTATCAGCACAGTTAACAGCACGTTGTTATTCTCTATAAAAATCTATAAGAAATGCTTTTCTTTACGCGAACTTTTACTTAATGACAAACTTTTTCTGACATAACCTTAGGTACTTTGACAGCTTAGGAACAGCACCTTAGATCCGAGAAACTTTTTAGACTACAAAAGCCATATATTTATAGATTTATAGACTTATATATAATATATCAATAAACCTAAATAAATAATAATTACAAAATCTAAATTCGCTGGTCACTTTACAGTCACATTCAAAACATTTGTAGATTTTTCTGCAAGTGCAACGTACATGTAGATATAGATTTCCCCTATGAGCGAACAAGTTCATAAAAGTAAATCCAAAGCAGGCAACAATAAGCGAATTTAGGTGTCAAACAGCAGGTGGCAGTGGCAGCCAACGGAAGTGCCTGACGTCCTTCGATTGCGGACTGGGGGTCGGGTTTGGCATCGGATTTGGGCTGGGGGTTTGCCTTCTGGGGTCCCGAGGGTCTGTGGGGACTGCTTGGGTATCGTCAGAGACAGATGATATCTTAAACACACACACACTCTCAGACAATCACACATGACTACCCGGCCAAATGTTATCAGAAAACCAGCAGCACGCAAAAAAATACAAAACTGTTGTACCATTTTTGACATGGGTTGCTCCAAACAAAGGGCCACCAACCTGGGGAGGGGCGGCCGCACGGATCCGGATACGGATACGTGTGTGTGGAGGACCTTCTTTCGATATCAGTTGGACAGTGCTGTGTATTGGCAAACCGCAAGAACATCAACTGATGGCAGATAAATTAAATTTTGCGGTTCTAAATGGGCAATCAATGAGGCGTTCCACCGGAGGTTTCCTTGCAAAACTCCGCACGGAAAACTGAGTGGAAATAAAATTTAAAAATTGACAAACACGAGCCAATAACTTGACCTGCGACAAAAGGAGACAGACATGCCAAAATTAGGAAAAAAGAAAAGTTGTTAGTCAAACTTTCTGCTACGACATCAAATATTGACTCGTGTCGGGGGGACTCCCCGACTCTCTTGCATCCCAGCGACTCAAGTGGGTGTTGTTGTGTACAGTTGACACCTGGAATCCCTCTCTACGACTCTGTTTATTGGTATTTATTCGACAGCCGGAATGCCTAATCAAACAGTCGGCGGAGGCGGAGGGTACTTGAAGGGCTGCTTAAGCACACAACATACAACTAATGTTGTGCGCGGTGCTCGGTGCTTCCAAAGCGAAATCCTTAAAGCCAGAAGGTGTGTGTGTGGGTCTCTGAGTAAAGATGGCGAACGAATAAAAAGGGGAAGGTGCATCCCAATTTCCCGAGAATTGGTTTCGCGAGAGGAAATAAAGCTAAAGCCTCAAGGGTTGTATGAATGTATGTACATATGTATTTATATATACATATTGCTTTCACATTGATGACAAAGGCTTTGAACGGCTGGATTAAATAGGTATTCTAAATATGAATATATTTAATACAATTTAATCCAAGAATATGAAGAACAGTTTAACAGCATAAACATCGTTTGGCGTCACTTATCTTATTTAATACATTGTCTATTAAACTATTGGTATTATATTTTTATAAGCAGACCTTTATTATCTTTCCTGTACAATAAAATTCCAAGTAATTTTCATACTTTTGACATTTATCAACTTTTTAAGCACTGCCTGTCAAAGTTATACCTCATAATATTCAAGCTTCTTAAGGGTTTATCTTTAATTTATTTAATTTCTAACAATTTCAACCATAAAGAATACGTCTCTACTCTTAAATAAAGAAATAATTAACAGTTGGCCAGTCAAGGCGAGTGGGTCAATGGCTTAACAGTTGAACACCAAATAACTCGGCCCTCCTGTTGGGGCCTGGACCAACTTGAACAACAGAGGCCATACATTTCCATACAATTTCTATATCAAAAGCAACCCTTTTTTATAGTTCAATGGGACCGCCCTGTAGGGAAATATTTATTAATTAACCATTATCGTTGACTGGACCCTGGCTGACTGCTGATTCTGGCTCTGGTCCTGATGCATCCATGATAAATGGATGTCTGAAGAGCAATTTGCATGCAATTTGCATGCGAGCTGAACAAAAAAGGATGGGACGGCGCGCAATGCGGGGATTGAGGGGATCGGGGCAGAGGAAATCAGCGGCGGCCATTGATGCCATTGAGATGTGGACACAAAACAGACGGACAGAGGGACTTCCGGACGTGATGGCAACCTGTCCGTTGATGAGCATCATTATGCCAAGAACATGCTGCTTGTCCGGCAGAGATCGGGCTCCCAGGAGTTGACAATTATGACAGAGGCAGGCATTCGACATTCGCTGGCCGCTGCCGCTGATGCTACTGCTGGAATTAACGCCATTTTAATTGAATTTTAATATTTCACACACGACTCAACAGCCGGAAGTGGAAGTTGGCAGCAGGGCGGAGTAGGGCTTTGAAATCCGCCCGAAACCGCAAGTAAAATGCGAAGAGTAGGCGGAATGGTTTATTGCCAGTGGCCATAAAGCATGGGCTCTGTGTCTGGCGCTGACTGACCAATGAAATAGCCATTATGGAAATCTGTTGCCAAGCTCGGTCACATAATGGATAATGATGCATTAAACTCAGGACAACTTAA
This sequence comes from Drosophila nikananu, assembly GCA_008042635.1. Taxonomy (NCBI): domain Eukaryota; kingdom Metazoa; phylum Arthropoda; class Insecta; order Diptera; family Drosophilidae; genus Drosophila; species Drosophila nikananu. The sequence continues at coordinate 4,982 of VNJV01020142.1, read as the reverse complement.
ATCCTACCAAGATGGTAACTAATGCAAGGCATAGCACAATTATACTTATGGTTATGTATTTAATATTGAGGGTTAAGTATCTTATTATTATGAAGTTTGTTATATAAATAATAATAATAACTAATAAGACTAAAATACAAAATGGTCAGAACTCGATGAAAATGACAATATTTTGAAAAATATCGTAATTATCTTTTTTTCTATTCTTTGCCCAATTATTCATATGCCAGCTATGTATATAATATGGATGTCTGATTGTAATAAAACTGATATTAGCATTTTAAAATAAATAAAAACAGCCTGGTTTCTATAGCAGCTATGTATATGAAAGTATGGTTTGATATGGCTCGTTTCGGCTTATACATATGTACATATATTAATGAGAATATGTAGAGGACTTCCTATACAGCTATGTAGCTCCAAAACTAAGAAGCTATCTTTCGGAGAAAACGATAGACGGACGGATATGCAGGCATGACCAGATGTACTCGGCAGTTGATCACTGTATTAGAAAAATCTATCTAAAATTATACATTTTTATGTAAAGCTAGATACTGGCACATAAGATAAATTTGCTTTCTAAAAGCTGCGAGCAAAATTGCTCTATATTTCGCTCGGGAACCATTGTGACCAAATAGTTTAAAGAAAGGACCGAAAAGGAGCAAAATGGGGTCACACTTATACGTGCAGCTGTGTTTTGTAAACAAACTTTAAAAAGTAAAATTTAAACGAACTAGAGGGGATTAGATATGGGAATAGTTAGCTGATGTACCACGCCGCTATGGAGTTGAAGGCTTATTAATAATCAGAGGCTCCACGTTCAGGCTTTATTATTAAATATAGCATTAAAATGCCCTTTGTGGGATGAATCAATCCCATTCCAAGGCTGCGCCTCAACTGCTTTATTAAATCCACTTCTTTCAACTCTTAGACAATTTCCTTTCCTTTAATTTCCCCTCCATAGTTTATTTTGAAAGCAAAATCACAAAATTTGTCTTTGTTGCTCGCAACATTTGGTTCACTTGCAACATTTTTCCCTCGCAGCATTTGGTTAGTTCGCAACATTTTTCCCTCGAAACATTTATCGGAGAAAGCGACGTTTTTGTTCTTCTTCTTTTCGCTTGGCTGCTTTTATACATATGTACTTTTTCTGCATTCACAAAATTTATCTTCTTTCAATACCTAGTTTAAAACAAACATTTTGAGTACTAGAGGTCTAATGTAGTCAGCTGTTTTTTAAGTAAGTAATTTTTAAAATTAGTATTTAACCATTTTTCAATTAAGACTCAAATTCCATAAATTCATTACCTATCAACATAGCAATATGATCACTTTAATCATGACCATTTTAAGTTATTTTATATGCAGGAATTGCCTAATTGGTTGATTTCGTCAAAATGGCGTTGCCACCATATTCAAAAAAAGATCAGTCGGTGTTGTCACACCAACCCGTGGGTTCCTTATACGGTAGACAACCAAATTTCCCCACCAAGCACTTAATGTGCACATTTGCTTTGATAATAGTAAAAAAAATAGATAGTTATATAATAATAAAAATCGAGTGATTACCTCAAATAGCTTACGTAACAACTTCACCAGAAACAGGCACTATCGAATGAAAATGCAACTCTGATTTTAGTGTTGGGTAACATTGTGAGGAGCTGTGCACAATTCCTCATCGCTCGTTTCTATAAGCTTCTTCGAAGAATTCATTGTCGCCAAGTGCATAATATCAAACAAAGATGGTTCGTAAGCTAGAGTTAATATGTACTTTTAACTAAATACCCACTTTTAGGTTGTAAACGATGAAAAGCCAAAGGGTCAACGCGCACGGAAACCGAAGCCACCCCCTTCGTTCGAACAGCGTGTTCGCAAAATAGAGCGGGAAATTAACATTCTAGCCAAATTGGTTCGTGACTTCAAAAAAGCATACATTTCCCCGAAGCCAAAGAGTTCCCAAAAAAAATTGGGAAAGCCAACTGATCAAGGCGACAAGACATCTAAATCAACATAAATGGGAAACGCTGCACTTGATCGAATGGCTAATGGAGTATAGCGGACAATAAACTAAGTTAAAAATTAAGTAAAAAATAATCTCTGATAAATAATATCGGTGAAGATTGCACAGGTATACAATCTCATATTGATATCTTTAAATTTTCCATATTCATGGAAATGTCTACCACATAAATAGAAAATAAAACGAGAAATACATAAAACACTGTATTCCATAATTAAGAATGGAGTTTAAAATGTACACAATTGAAGATAAATATAGCATCACACAATGTACGAGGACCTGACCAAATATCTTGCGTCGACCAACGATTTCCTGACGGCAGCCATTGGGGTTTGCCAGTGTCCAAATATTAAATGCCATTGTGACAAACGCCGCCAACCGGCTATGAAACTGTCAACTATCGATGCCGTTGATGACGCGCTGCAGCAGGCCACCGGGGACCAAAGGACCTCAGCCATCCGAATCGAATAGACCCCGTTTGCAATCAGTGAGCGGCAATGGTGGCAGGAGGGCGTGACAAACGCAGTTGGCAATTTCTTCGTGTAACATGCAAATTTCAACGATTTTCAATCACAACTTCGCACTCACTACAGCCCTCTCAGTGACACATTTCCAGTGCTGAGCATTCTGTTATAGTTAAGTATGAAGCAATGACTATTTTCATATTTTGTATTATGGTGTTAATACAAACCTCCATACTTGCGATAAAATTATTTCAAATTTAAGTCTGAAGCAATAGGTACGTTAACTTTATTGTAACCTATTGTTTACAAGATTAAAACTGAAAAATGTTACTTCACTAAAGGGAAAGACAATTAAATAACAAGAAAGGAAACCGAACTTCGGCACGACGAAGTTATATTGTATAGTTGTCCGATTTTGACATGTTTAAAATGTCTAAAATAATATGAAAATATGTTGAAAACTGGATAAGTTATAATGTTGTTCCTCAAAAAATTTGCCAACGATCCATCGGCAAATCTTTTCAGTTCCGACGTATGTACATATGTATATAGCAGTGAGAGAATATAGAAGACCATCTGCAAAGTTTGATTCAAAGTTTCATACTTTAAAAAGCGAACCTTACGTTAACCAAAGACCTTATAACAAAAATTTGTATAGCACCCATCCATTTGAAATTCCTTTCTGTGTGCTGTTTGTATCTTAATTTTAATCAATATTTTTACAGAGTTTTAAATTCGACTGCATAAAAACCAAATCGTAGGGCTTTAATCATCTTTTTATTATAAAGACTTTGTTTTAATCTGCATTGCAGCCGTAGTAAGTTGCTTATATTAAAAAAATGGCATATATTAATGAAAAGTATTCCATTTAAAATATACTTAATAATAATACTTAGTTCGTTTTAAGCTTTCTGCCTGCCTTTGTTCTGTCACCACTGTTTTTCGCCTCACATGGACTCACAGTGCGTATGAGCAATGGAAAAGTAATTAAATTTGCCAGGCACTGCAATGGGAACTGTATGGAGTCCTGTGTCCGTTTTGTTCTCCACTCTCTGTCGATTTCCCGGCTAGTTAGACTAACAAAATAAAAAATATTGGGGGAAAACTGTCATTATTAACGCATTGAACGCGGCGCTGACAGCTGTTGCACCCCCTCGAGAGCGGGGACATGGGGGCGGGTAGGTGCCATGTTGACACTTTGCCGAGTCCAAATGACATTTATTGAAATTTCATCATTAAGAGTCGAAAGGGGGGAACGGGTCGGCGGCGTTGGCCCCAAACTACTGCTTGTCAACTTTCCTGCTCGTCGAACTTATTTAAATTCGAATTCTGACACGTGCGGGGAGGAGCGAGCAGATTGTCATATCACCATCAGGTTATCAAAAAGCCTCCCTCCCCAAAGAAAAAAACAAGTCGACAACCCTTGCTGCTGGAAATCACTTTTTTTGGCATCGCAAACAACAATTCAGTGAACTGAAAAATATCCCCAAGGACAGGAACCAACATTTTCCACATTTTTGCATAATATTCAAGAAAAACTTTTCAAGCTATGCGTAAGGTGACAGAAAGCATCATCATCCCCTTATCGACGACTGATATGTGGTCTTCTAATTCGTATGTAATATGCTTGAGGCAAGCGATGATGACGAGGGTTTTGGCATGGAATCGATATAATGCGATAACAATTTGTAGAAGCCGAAAGAAACGCTTTTCTGCAGAAAACTAATTTTCTGTTAAAATTATAGCATAATTTAGTTTACTTCTATTTATTACAAATATTTATCTATTGAAAAGAAACTCAGCTATAGGTATAAGTTCTATCTTATGTGATTCCTACACTCGTAACAGGACAAAATGTAAAAATGCAGAGGTGCTGACCCACTACCCTTGAGGGTCCTTTCTTAAGGAGAGAGCTAGAAAATGCTTACCAAACTTTAAATCGCAAGGAAACTTCTACTTTACTACTTGCTGAAGGAATATAGAAACTATCTAAAATATCAACGATACATCTTTAAAGATACACAGAAGAGAAAATAACTCTGCAAAACGGCAATAGAAGTGGAATTACAATCAATTGCCCGCCAAGTCCAACCCCGCATCCTGACCGAGAGGGCTCCGGGTCACATCAAAAAGCCACCCCTGCGAACATTCCCTTGGAAGGCCTGGCTATATCCTCGTTCTTGGCATTTGACCAGCCTGGGGGCTCGACGGGCCTGGTGTCTAATCAAAAATGCAATGTTTGGCTTGGTTAAGCGGAAATCGGTAGATTGCGTTCGCACAGTTTTCGCCGCTTGTTGATATTAACACATTCCTCCCCCCATCAACACCCCCAGATTGATGGGCGTGGCAAAGGGTGAGGGGGAGTTGGGTTAATGAAACGTCACAGATGATGACGACGTTGGCATAAGATTTCAATGATATGTCAAAACTGAGTGATGCTGATGATGGATGGCTGATCATAATACAGTAACCATCGTCCTTGCACTCAACGAAATATG